>JAVTVJ010002171.1:15000-22500 GCA_034509425.1 Eopsaltria australis | reverse complement strand
TTAGCCCTAACCCTAACCCTAACTATAACCCTAACCCTAACCCTAACCCTAACTGAAACACTAACCCTAACCCTAACCCAAACCCTAACATCAACCCCTAACCCTAAACCCTAACCCTAACCCTAACCCTAAACCCTAACCCTGACCCGAACCCTAACCCTAACCCTAACCCTAACCTTAACCTTAACCCTAACCCTAACCCTAACCCTAACCCTTACCCTAACCCTTAACCCTAACCGTAACCCCTCAGCCCTAACCCCTAACCCTAACCCTTCACCATAACCCTAACGCTAACCCTAACCCTAACCAAAACTTAACCCTAACCCTTACCTAACCCTACCCTTAACCCTAACCCTAACCCTAACCCTCTCCCTAACCCTGAACCCTAGCCCTAACTTGAACCCTAACCCATAACCCTGACTCTAACCCTAACCTTAAACCCAAACCCTAACCCAAAACCCTAACCCTAACCCTAACCCTAACCCTAACCCGAACCCTTACCCTAACCCTAACCCTAACCCTAACCCGAACCCTAACCCTAACCCTAACCCTAACCTTAACCCTAACCCTTAAACCTTACCCTAACCCTAAACCCTAACCGTAGCCCATCAGCCCTAACACCTAACCCGAACCCTACACCATAACCCTAACGCTAACGCTAACCCCAACCGTAACTCAACCCTAACCCTTACCTAACCCTAACCCTAACTTTAACCCTAAACCCTAACCCTAACCCTAACCCTTACCGTTACCTAACCCTAACCCTAACCTTACCCTAACCCTAACCAACACCCCTAACCTTAAACTCTAACTCTAACCCCTGACCCCTAACCCCTAACTCTAACCCTAGCCGCTAACCCTAACCCTAACCCAAATCCCTAACCATAACCCCTAACCCTACCCCAAAACCCTAACACCTCACCCTAATCCTAACCTTAACTCTAACCATAAACTATAACTCTAATCCTAACCCTAACCCTAACCCTAACCCTAACCCTAAACTTTTACCCTAACCCTAACTTTAACCCTAACCCTAACCCGAACCCTAAGCCTAACCCTTAACCCTTACCGTAACAAACCCTAACCCTAACCCTAACCCATAACCCTATCCCTAACCCTAAACCTTAGCCCTAACCCGAACCCTAACCCATAACACTGACACTAACCCTAACCCTAAACCCTAACCCTAAACCCTAACCCTAACCCTAACCCTAACGCTAACCCTAACCCTAATCTAACCCTTAAACCTTACCCTAACCCTAAACCCTAATCATAACCCCAAACTCCAAACCCCTAACCCTAACCCTACACCATAACCCTAACGCTAACCCTAACCCTAACCGTAACCAAACCCTAACCATTACCTAACCCTAACCATAACCCTAAAACTTAACCCATTACCCTGACCTTAACCCTATCCCTAAACCCTAACCCTAACCCTAAACCCTAACCCTAACCCTAACCCTAACCCTAACCCTAACCCTAATCCTAACAAACCCTAACCCTAATCCTAACCCTGTCCCTGACCTTGACCTTAACCCGAACCCTAACCCCGATGCTAAACCCTAAACCTAATTCTAACCCTAAACCTAACCCTAACCAGAACCCTAACTCTAACCCTAACCCTAACCCTAACCCTAAAACCTAACCCATTACCCTGGCCCTAACACTAACCCTAAACCCTGACCCTAACCCTAACCCTAACCCTAACCCTAATCCTAACAAACCCTAACCCTAATCTTAACCCTGTACCTGACCTTGACCTTAACCCGATCCCTAATCCCGATGCTAAACTTTAACCCTAACTCCAACCCTAAACCTAACCCTAACCCTTACCCTAACCCTAACCCTAACCATTACCTTAACCCTAACCCTAACCCTGACCAGAACCCTAACCCTAACCCTAACCATAACCCTAATCCTAACCCTAACGCTAACCCTAACCCTGACCTAACCCTTAAACCTTACCCTAACCCTAAACCCTAACCGTAACCCCTAACCCCTAACCCCTAACCCTAACCCTACACCATAACCCAAACGCTAACCCTAACCCTAACCGTAACCTGACCCTAACCCTTACCTAACCCTAACCCTAACCCTAAACCCTAACCCAAACCCTAACCATTACCGTAACCTAACCCTAACCCTAAACTTACCATAACCCTAACCAACACCCCTAACCATAAACCCTAGCTCTAACCCCAGGCCCCTAACTAACCCTAACCCTAGCCGATAACCCGAACCATAACCACAACCCCAAACCATAACCCCTAACCCTAACCCAAAACCCTAAACCCTCACCCTAATCCCAACCTTAACTCTAACCCAAAACTATAACTCTAATCCTAACCCTAACCCAAACACTAACCCTAACCTTAACTTTGACCCTGACCCTAACTTTAACCCTAACTTAACACTAACCGTAACCCTAAGCCTAACCCTGAACGATAACCCTAACAAACCCTAACCCAAACCTTAACCCTAACACTAACCCTAACTATAACCCTAAACCTAACCCTAACCCTAACCCTAACCCTAACCCTTACCCTAACCCTAACCCTTAAACCTTACCCTAAGCCTAAACGCGAACCGTAACCCCAAACCCCTATCCCTAACCCTTCACTATAACCCTAACGCTAGCCCTAACCCTAACCAAAACTTAACCCTAACCCTTACCTAACCCTAACCCTAACCCTAAACACTAACCCTAACCCTAACCAACACCCCTAACCTTAAACCCTAACTCTAACCCTTGACCCCTAATCCCTAACCGTAACCCTAGCCGCTAACCCTAACCCTAACCCCAATCCCTAACCCTAACCCCTAACCCTAACCCAAAACCTAACCTCTCACCCGTATTTTAACCTTAACTCTCACCCTAAACTATAACCCTAAGCCTAACCCTTAACCCTAACCCTAACAAACCCTAACCCTTACCCTAACCCATAACCCTATCCTTAACCCTAAACCCTAGCCCTAACCCTAACCCCAACCCATAACCCTGACCCTAACCCTACCCTTAAACCCTAACCCTAACCCTAAACCCTAACCATAACCCTAACCCTAACCCTAATCCTAACAAACCCTAACCCTAACCCTAACCGTAACCCTGTCCCTGACCTTGACCTTAACCCAAACCCTAACCCAACGCTAAACCCTAACCCTAACCCCTAACCTCTACCCTAACCCTAACCCTATCCCTAAGCCCTAACCCTAACCCTAACCCTAACCCAAACCTTAACCCTAACCCTAACCCTAACCATAACCTTAACTCTAACCCTAACCCTAACCCTAACCCTAACCCTAAACCCGAATTTTAACCCTAACCCTAAACCCTAACACTAACCCTGACCGTAACCCTAACCCTTACCCTGAACCCTAACCCCTAACCCTAAGCCTAACCCCAACCCTAAACCCAAACGCCAAACCCCTAACTCTAACCCTAACCCTTAACCTAAACCCTAACCCTAACCCTAAACTTCACCTCAACCCCTAACACTAAACCCTAACCCTAACCCCTAACTTTTACCCTAACCCTAACCCTAACCCTTAAACGTTACCCTAACTCTAAACCCAAGCCCTAACCCGAAAACTCACCCATAACCCGGACCCTAACCCTAACCCTAAACCCTAACCCTCCCCCTAAAACCTTACCCTAACCCTAACCCTAACCCTAATCCTAAAAAACCCTAACCCTAACCCTAATCCTAACCCTGTCCCTGATTTTGACCTTAACCCTAACCCTAACCCAAATGCTATACCCTAACCCTAACTTCAACCCTAACCCTAACCCTAACCCTAACCCAAACCTTAACCCTAACCCTAACCCTAACCATAACCTCAACCCTAACCCTAACTCTAACCCTAACCCTAACCCTAATTCTAACCCTTAACCCTAACCTTAACCCTAACCCTAAACCCTAAAACTAACCCTAACCGTAACACTAACCTTTACCCGGAACCCTAAACCCTAACCCTAAACTTAACCCTAACCCGTAAACTCACCCATAACCCGGACCCTAACCCTAACCCTAAACCCTAACCCTCCCCCTAAAACCTTACCCTAACCCTAACCCTAACCCTAATCCTAACAAACCCTAACCCTAACCCTAATCCTAACCCTGTTTCTGATTTTGACCTTAACCCTAACCCTAACCCAAACGCTATACCCTAACCCTATCTTCAACCCTAACCCTAACCCTAACCCTAACCCAAACCTTAACCCTAACCCTAACCCTAACCATAACCTTAACCCTAACCCTAACCCTAACCCTAATTCTAACCCTTAACCCTAACCTTAACCCTAAACCTAAACCCTAAAACTAACCCTAACCGTAAAAGTAACCTTTACCCGGAACCCTAACCCCTAACCCTAAACTTAACCCTAACCCTAAACTCAAATGCCTAACCCCTAACCCGAACCTTTAACCCTAAACCTAAACCCTAACCCTAACCCTAACGCTAACCCTTACCCTTACCCCGAACCCTAACCCCTAACCCTAACCCAAACCCTAACCCTAAACCCAAACGCCTAACCCCTCACTCTAACCCTAACCCTAAACCTAAACCTTAACCCTTACCCGAACCCTAACTCCAACCCTAACCCCAACCCTAACTGTAACCCTAACTCTAACCCTAACCTGTAACCCTAACCCTGTAACCCTAACCCTAACCCTAAACAGTAACCCGAACCCTAACCCTAACCTTTACCCTAACCCTAATCCTAATCCTTACCCTTACCCTAACCCTAAACCCTAACCCTAACCCTAACCCTAAACCCTAACCCTAACCCTAACCCTAACCCTAAACCCTAATCCTAAACCCTAACCCTAAACCTTACCCTAACCCCTAATCCTAACCCTAAATCTTAACCCTAACCCTAAACCTAACCCTAACTCTAACCCTATCCCTAAACCCTGACCCTAACTCTAACCCTAACCCTAACCCCTAATCCTAAACCTAAACCCTCACCCGAACACTCACCTTAACCCTAAACCCTAACCCGAACCCTAACCCTTAACCCAACCCTAACCCCTAACCCTAAGGCTAAATCCTAACCCTAACCGTAACCCTAACCCCTAACCTTAACCTAACCCTAACAAACACCCCTAACCTTCAACCCTAACTCTAACCCTTGACCCCTAAACCCTAACCCTAACTCTAGCCGCTAACCCTAACCCTAACCCCAATCCCTTACCCTAACCCCTAACCCTAACCCGAAACCCTAACCCCTCACCCTAATCCTAACCTTATCTCTAACCCTAAACTATAACTCTAATCCTAACCCTAACCCTAACACTTACCCTAACCCTAACCCTAATCCTAAGAAACCCTAACCCTAACCCTAATCCTTACCCTGTCTCTGATTTTGCCCTTAACCCTAACCCAAACGCTAAACCCTAACCCTAACTTCAACCCTAACCCTAAACCTAACCCTAACCCTAACCCTAATCCCTAACCCTAACCCTAACCCTAATCCCTAACCCTAACCCTAATCCTTACCCTAAACCCGATCCTTAACCCTAACCCTAAACCCTTAAACTAAACCTATCACTAACCCTAACGCTAAACCCTAACCGTAACCCCAACCCTTACCCTAATCCTAACAAACCCTTATCCTAACCCTAATCCTAACCCTGTCCCTGATTTTGACCTTAACCCTAACCCTAACCCAAACGCTATACCATAACCCTAACTTAAACCCTCACCCTAACCCTAACCCTAACCCTAACCCTAACGCCTAACCCCTAACTCTAACCCTAACCCTTAACCTAAACCCTAACCCTAACCCTAAACTTCACCTCAACCCCTAACACTAAACCCTAACCCTAACCCCTAACTTTTACCCTAACCAAAACCCTAACCCTTAAACGTTACCCTAACTCTAAACCCAAGCCCTAACCCGAAAACTCACCCATAACCCGGACCCTAACCCTAACCCTCCCCCTAAAACCTTACCCTAACCCTAACCCTAACCCTAATCCTAAAAAACCCTAACCCTAACCCTAATCCTAACCCTGTCCCTGATTTTGACCTTAACCCTAACCCTAACCCAAATGCTATACCCTAACCCTAACTTCAACCCTAACCCTAACCCTAACCCTAACCCTAACCCAAACCTTAACCCTAACCCTAACCCTAACCATAACCTCAACCCTAACCCTAACTCTAACCCTAACCCTAACCCTAATTCTAACCCTTAACCCTAACCTTAACCCTAACCCTAAACCCTAAAACTAACCCTAACCGTAACAGTAACCTTTACCCGGAACCCTAAACCCTAACCCTAAACTTAACCCTAACCCGTAAACTCACCCATAACCCGGACCCTAACCCTAACCCTAAACCCTAACCCTCCCCCTAAAACCTTACCCTAACCCTAACCCTAACCCTAATCCTAACAAACCCTAACCCTAACCCTAATCCTAACCCTGTTTCTGATTTTGACCTTAACCCTAACCCTAACCCAAACGCTATACCCTAACCCTATCTTCAACCCTAACCCTAACCCTAACCCTAACCCAAACCTTAACCCTAACCCTAACCCTAACCATAACCTTAACCCTAACCCTAACCCTAACCCTAATTCTAACCCTTAACCCTAACCTTAACCCTAAACCTAAACCCTAAAACTAACCCTAACCGTAAAAGTAACCTTTACCCGGAACCCTAACCCCTAACCCTAAACTTAACCCTAACCCTAAACTCAAATGCCTAACCCCTAACCCGAACCTTTAACCCTAAACCTAAACCCTAACCCTAACCCTAACGCTAACCCTTACCCTTACCCCGAACCCTAACCCCTAACCCTAACCCAAACCCTAACCCTAAACCCAAACGCCTAACCCCTCACTCTAACCCTAACCCTAAACCTAAACCTTAACCCTTACCCGAACCCTAACTCCAACCCTAACCCCAACCCTAACTGTAACCCTAACTCTAACCCTAACCTGTAACCCTAACCCTGTAACCCTAACCCTAACCCTAAACAGTAACCCGAACCCTAACCCTAACCTTTACCCTAACCCTAATCCTAATCCTTACCCTTACCCTAACCCTAAACCCTAACCCTAACCCTAACCCTAAACCCTAACCCTAACCCTAACCCTAACCCTAAACCCTAATCCTAAACCCTAACCCTAAACCTTACCCTAACCCCTAATCCTAACCCTAAATCTTAACCCTAACCCTAAACCTAACCCTAACTCTAACCCTATCCCTAAACCCTGACCCTAACTCTAACCCTAACCCTAACCCCTAATCCTAAACCTAAACCCTCACCCTAACACTCACCTTAACCCTAAACCCTAACCCGAACCCTAACCCTTACCCCAACCCTAACCCCTAACCCTAAGGCTAAATCCTAACCCTAACCGTAACCCTAACCCCTAAATATAACCTTAAACCCTAACCCTAACCCTAACCTTACCCTAACCCTAACAAACACCGCTAACCTTCAACCCTAACTCTAACCCTTGACCCCTAAACCCTAACCCTAAC
>JAVTVJ010002171.1:0-10000 GCA_034509425.1 Eopsaltria australis | reverse complement strand
CCTAACCCATAACCCTAACCCTAACCCCTAACCCTAACCCTAGCTCTAACCCTAACCCTAAACCCTAAACTGTAAACCTTACCCTAACCCTAACCATAACCCTAAACACTAACCATAACTGTAAAACCTAACCCTGAGACTAACCCTAAACCTAAACCCTAACCCTAACACTAACCCTAACCCTAACCTAAACCTAAAACCTTACCCTAACTCTAAACCCTAAACCAAACCCCTGACCCCTAGCCCCTAACCCTTACCCCACACCATAACCCTAATGCTAACCCTAACCACAACCGTAACCTTACCCGAACCCTTACCTAACCCCAACCCTTGCCCTAAACCCTAACCCTAACTCTTACTGTAGCCTAACTCGAACCCTAACCTAACCCTAACCCTAACCACAACCCCTAACCTTAAACCCTAACTCTAACCCCTCACCCCTAACCCCTAACCCTAACCCTAGCCGCTAACCCTAACCGTAACCACAACCCCTAACTCTAACCCCTAACCCTAACCCTAAACCGCAACCCCTAACCCTAATTCTAACCTTAACTCTAACCCTAAACTATAACTCTAATCCTAACCCTAACCCTAAACCTAACAAACCCTTACCCTAACCCTAATCCTAACCGTGTCCCTGACCTTGACCTTAACCCTAATCCTAACCCCAACGCTAAACCCTAACCCTAACTCTAACCCTAACCCTAACCCTTACCCTGACACTAACCCTAACCCTAAACCCAAACCCTAACCCTAACCCTAACCCAAACCTGAACCCTAACCCTAACCCTAACCATAACCCTCACCCATACCCTAACCCTTACCCTAACCCTAACACTAAACCCTAATCTTAACCCAAACCCTAAACCCTAAACTCACCCTAACCATAAAGCCGAACGCCTAACCCCTAACTCTAACCCTAACCCTAAACCTAAACCCTAACCCTAACCCTAACCCTATCCTCAACCCCTAACCCTAAACCCTAACCCTAACCCTAACCCTATCCCTAAGCCCTAACCCTAACCCTAACCCTAAACCTACACCATAACCCTAACGCTAACCCTAACCCTAACCGTAACCTGACCCTAACTCTTACCTAACCATTACCCTAACCCTAACCCTAAACTTTGTCCCTAACCCTAACTTTACCCTAACTTAACACTAACCCTAACCCTAAGCCTAACCCTTAACCCTAACCCTAACAAACCCTAACCCGAACCCTAACCCATAACCCTATCCCTAACCCTAAACCTAGCCCTAACCTGAACCCTAACCCATAACCCTGACCCTAACACTAACCCTAAACCCTAACCCTAACCCTAAACCCTAACCTTAACCCTAACCCTAACAATAACCCTTACCCTAACCCTAACCCTATCCCTAACCCTAAACCCTAACCTCAACCCTAACCCTAAACCCTAACACTAACACTAACCGTAACCCTAACCCTTACCCCGAACCCTAAACGCTAACCCTAACCCTAAATCTAAACCCAAACGCCTAACCCCTAACCCTAACCTTTTACCTTAAACCTAAACCCTAACCCAAACCCTAACCCTAACCCCTAACCCCTAACCACTTACCCTAACCCAAAACCTAACCCTAAACCCTTACCCTAACACTAAACGAAAACCCTTGCCATAACCGGAAACCTAACCCTAAATGCAAACCCTAACTCTTACCCTAAACCCTAGCCCAAACCCTAACCCTAAACCCTAACCCTAACCCTAACACTAACCCTTAACCCTAACCCAGACCCTAAACCCTCACCCATAATCCTAAACCTGAACACTAACCCTAACACTAAGCCTAACCCTAACCCATAATCCTAAACCTGAACACTAACCCTAACACTAACCCTAACCCTAAACCATAACCCTAACCCTAAACCCTAACCCTAACGCTAACCCAAACCCTAACCCTAAAACCAAACCCTAACCCTAACCCTAACCCTAACCCTAACCCTAACCCTTACTCTGACCCTAACGCTAACCCTAACCCTTACTATGACCCTAACACTACACCCTAAACTATAAACCTTACACTAACGCAAACCCTAACCATAAAACCTTACCCTAACCCTAATCCTTACTCTGACCCTAACCCTAACCCTAACCCTTACTCTGACCCTAACCCTAAACCCTAAACTATAAACCTTACCCTAACCCAAATCCTAACCATAAAACCTTACCCTAACCCTAACCCTTACCCTAACCCTAAACCCTAACCCTAACTAAACCCTAACCCTAAAACCAACCCCTAACCGTAACCCTAACCCTAACGCATAACCCTAACCCTAAACCCTAACCCTAACCCTAACCCTAACCCTTACTCTGACTCTAACCCTAAACCCTAAACTATAAACTTTACCCTAACCCTAACCCCAACCCTAAACCCTAACCATAACCCTAAAACCTAAACCTGGCACAAACCCTAACCCTAAACCCTAACCCTAACGCTAACCCTAAACCCTAACCTAACCCTAAAACCTTACCCTAACCCTAAACCCTAACCCTAACCCCTTACCCCTAACCCCTAACCCTTACCTACACCATAACCCTAATGCTAACCCTAACCCTAACCGTAACCTAACCCAAACCCTTACCTAACCCTAACCCTAACCCTAACCCCTAACCCTAACCCTAACCCTTACCGTAGCTTAAATCTAACCCTAACCTATACTTAACCCTATCCACAACCCCTAACCTTAATCCCTAACTCTAACCCCTGTCCCCTAACCTCTAACCCTAACCCTAGCCACTAACCCTAACCCTAACCCCAACCCCTAACCCTAACCAAAAACCCTAACCGTAAAACGTAACACCTAACCCTAATTCTAACCTTAACTCTAGCCCTAAACTATAACTCTAATCTTAACCCTAACCCTAACCTTAACCCTAACCCTTAACTTTGACCCTAACCCTAACCCCAACCCTAATTTAACCCCAACCCTAACCCTAAGCCTAACCCTTAACTTTGACCCTAACCCTAACCCTAACCCTAACTTAACCCTAACCCTAACCCTAACCCTTAACCCTAACCCTAACCTAAATCATAACCCTAACAATAATCCTAATCGTAACCCTAACCCTAATTCCTAACCCGAACCCTAACACTAAACGCTCACCCTAACCCCTAACCCTAACCCAATTCCATAACCCTATCCCTAACCCTAAACCCTAGCCCAAACCCTATCCCCTACCCAAAACCTAACCCTAACATATAACCCTAACCCTAACCCTAACCCTAACCTCAACCCTAACCCTAAACCCTAACCCTAAGCCTAACCCTAACCCTAAACCCTTAACCCTAACCCTAACCTAAAACCATTAACCCTAACAATAATGCCTAATTCGTAACCCTAACCCTAATCCTAAACCGAACCCTAACACTAAACGCTCACCTAACCCCGTAACCCTAACCCAAATTCCATAACCCTATCCCTAACCCTAAACCCTAGCCCAAACCCTATCCCCTACCCAAAACCTAACCCTAACACATAACCCTAACCCTAACCCTAACCCTAACCTGAACCCTAACCCTAAACCCTAACCCTAACCTTTAACCCTAACCCATAATCCAAAACCTGAACACTAACCCTAACACTAACCCTAACCCTAAACCATAATCCTAACCTTAAACCCTAACCCTAACGCTAACCCAAACCCTAACCCTAAAACCAAACCCTAACCCTAACCCTAACCCAAACCCTAAACTCTAACCTGAACCCTATCCCTAAACCTTAACCCTAACCCTAAGCCTAATCCTAACCCATAATCCTAAACCTGAACACTAACCCTAACACTAACCCTAACCCTAAACCTGAACACTAACCCTAACACTAACCCTAACGCTAACCCAAACCCAAACCCTAAAACCAAACCCTAACCCTAACCCTAACCCTAACCCTAAAACCAAACCCTAACCCTAACCCTAACCCTAACCCTAACCCTAACCCTAACCCCAAACCCTAACCGTAACCTTAACCCTAACCCTAACCCAAACCCTAACCCTAACTCTTTTCCCTAACCCTTACCCAAACTCTTACCCTCAACCCTAACCCTAACCCAAACCCTAACCCTAACTCTTTTCCCTAACCCTTACCCAAACTCTTACCCTCAACCCTAACCCTAACCCTAACCTAACCCTTACCCTAACCGTAACCTAACCCTAACCCGAACACTAAACCCTAACCCGAACCTTAACCCTAACCCTAACCCTAACCCCAAACCTTAATTGGTGCCGCAAACCCTAACGCTAACCCTAACCCAAACCCTAACCCTACCCCTAACCCTGACTCTACCCCTAAACCCTAACCCTAACCCTAAGCCTGACACTAACCTAACCCTAACCCCTTACCCCTAACCCAAACCCTAACCTTACCCTTACCCTAAACCCTAACCCTAACTCCGAACTTTAAACCTGAACCCTAACCCTAACCCTAACCCTGACCCTAACCCTAACTCTAAACCCTAAACCTTACCCTAACCCTAACCCTAACCTAACCCTAACGCTAACCGTAACTGTAAATCCTAAACCCTAACCAAACCCTAACCCTAAACCCTTACCCTAACCCGAACCCTAACCCCTAAACCAAACCCTAACCCTAACACTAACCCTAACTTTAACCCCAACCCTAAACCTAACCCTAACCCTAACCCTAAGCTGAACCCTAACCCTAACCCTAACTTTAAACCTAAACCGAAACCTAACCCTAAACCCAACCTTAACGCTAACCCTAACCTTAAACCATGACCCTAAACCTAACCCTAACCCTAACCCTAAACCCTTACCCTAAACCTAACCCTAACCCTAAACATTAACGCTAACCCTAACCCCAAACCGAAATAATAACCCTAACCCTAAACCTAACTCTAAACATTACCCTAACGCTCACTATAACCCTAAACCTTAAACACTAAACCCTAACCCTAACCCTAACACTACATTGGACTGTGACTCTGACCCTGACTCTCACCCTAACCCTTACCCGAACCCTAACCACTAACCCTAAAACAAAACCAAACCCTGACCCTAACCCTAACCCTTACCCTCCCCCTAAACCCTAACCCTAACTGTAAACCCTAAACCCTAACTGTAACCTGTGACCATAACCCTAACCCTAACCGTAAACACAAACCCTCAAACCTAAACCTGACCCTAACTCTAAACCCTAACCCTAACCCTTACCCTAACCCAAAATCTAAACCCTTAATCTAACCTTCACCCTAAACCCTAAACCTTACCCTAACCCTAACCCTTACCTAACCCTAACCCTAAACCTACCCTAAAACCTAACCCAAACCGAAAACCTAACCGTAACCCAAACTGTAAACCCTAACCCTAAACCCTAACCCTAACCCTAAACCCTAACCCTAACCCTAACCCTAACCCTAAACCCTAACCTTAAACCCTAACCCCTAATCCCTCCCAAAAAGATCGCGCGTATTGCTGCGCTTCTAGCAATGGATCACTAACCGGTGGCGGAGGGACAAATGAGGAAACCGCGGACGTTTGGGAAGTTTCTGCGGGAGGGGGTGGATCCGGTGGGGTCGGCGGAAGGGTCGGGAAGTTTTCTGGGGCCCCGGGCATTTGGATTCAGGTCCGGTGAGTAGGGAAGCGTGCCCGGTCCACGCGAACCCCCGCTCTCAGATAGACCGCTCTCGGGGTCGGTCTGTGTTATTGCTCCTACCCCCAGCTTAGGAGTAGCTAATAAACATGCACGTGCAGTTTTCCAAGTCTCTTGTTGTTCCAGCGCTTGGCGTAAAGCCGTTTCTACTTTCCCCCACGCTTTGAGACTTTTGCCGCTGCCCGAGGATTTAGTATCCTCGGCTAAAACATTGGTACATTTCCCCCCACCTCCGGGTGTAATATTTCTGCTGGACGCTCAATCGCCCCAAGCTCCAGGAGTTTTGCAATAGCAATATAAAAATCCTTGAGCTTACACTTCAGACCCCACTGCTTATAAAGTAGACTCACGACCTTTGCGACGGTCTCCATAGTGACCGCAGGTCCTTTGGGGACGTCTGCCCCACCGGAAGTCAGCTTGGCTGCCCTGGCCGCTGCCTCTTGTCCAGGTGAATCCCGTTGCGCGAGCTCTTCTTCTTCCCGGGTTTCGGCACCACTCTGTTGCCCTCTGCTATGAAGGCAGGCGACCTGGTTCAAGAGCCGACAGCACACCGGGGCAAAAGGGGGTGCCCCGCCTCACCGAGACCCACTCTGTCCACAGACACAAGCAGACACAATGCTTTTCTTTTTTTTTTTAAAAATCTTTTTTTCTTTTTTTCTTTTTTTTTTTTTTTTTCTTTCTGTGGCATGTACAAATGGCGTTTATTATCTTATCTCATGAGGTTAAATAGTCTAGGGGGCTTCACTACGTCAGAAAGGGGACGGTGGGATAGCTAGGGTTAGTAAGGAGTGGAAAACTACTGGGTTCAGTAGGGGTTGCATACTTCTGGTGATCTCTTATCATGCAGGAATGAAGGGAGGGAGATTCACTGCTGCCCTTTGCTTTCCGTCACATCGCGAGATCTTCCGTCCGCCGGTCCCTATCTACCACATTTTGGGGGCCATTTTGGAAGCATTTTTGGGTGTATATTTGGGGCCATTTCTGGGTCTATATTTGGTGCGATTTCTGGGTCATTTTCGGGGTGATTTTTGGGCCCATATTTGGGTCAATTACTGAGTAATTTTTGGGGCCATCTTTTGGGCCATATTTGGGTCATTTTTGGGCAATTTTTTGGGGCTATTTTGGGCTTTTTTTGGTGTCATTTAAAGGGGAATTTTTGGATCATTTTAGGCCAATTCTGAGTCACTTTTGAGTCCTTTTTGGGATCATTTTGAGGCGTTACTGGGTCTATATTTGGGTAATTTTTGCGCTATTTATGGGTTATATTTAGCTGACTGTGTTGAGCCATTTTTCTGTCAAGGTCAGGGCATTGTTTGGGCCATTTTTGGGTCAGTTTTGGGTCATTTTTCGGGGCTATTTTTGGCCTATATTTGTGTCATTTATAGCGGGAATTTCTGGGTTATTTTACAGCCAATTCTGGGTCATTTTTGGGGCCATTTTTGTCGCCATTTTGAGGCTAGTTTTGGGTCATTTTTGAGCCATTTTGGGGTCATTTTGGGGTCATTATTGGGTCAGTTTTAGGTCGTCTTTTTATGTCATTGTTTTGGGCCATTTTTCTGTCAAGTTTGGGGCCATTTTTGGGGCCATTTTGGGCCCATATTTGGATCATTTTTTGAGTCATGTTTGAATCCATTTTTCTGGCTTTTTTTGGGCCATTTTTGGGTCGTTTTTGGGTCGTCTTTTAAGGCAATTTTTGGGTGATTTTTGGGGCTATTTTTGAGGCCATTTTTGGGTCACTTTAGAATCATTTTTGGAGCTATTTTCGGAGATTTTTTGGGCCTATATTTAGGTCAATTTTTGAGTCGTTTTTGGGTCTATCTTTGGGCCATTTTTGTGTCATTTTTGGGTCATTTTTCGGGGCTATTTTGGGCCTAATTTAGTGTCATTAATAGGGGGAATTTCTGGGTTATTTTACAGCCAATTTTGGGTCATTGTTTAGGGCCATATTTCGGTCAATTTTTGGGGCATTTTTGGGGCGATATGTTGGGCCATTTTGGGTCAGTTTGGGTCATTTTTGGGGCTACTTTGGGCCTACTTTTGAGTCATTTGGAGGGGGAATTTTTGAATAATTTTCCGGCAAATTCTGGGTCATTTTTCGTGCCATTTCTGGCTCCATTTTGGGGATTTTTTGCGTTGCCCTCTGCTATGAAGGCAGGCGACCTGGTTCAAGAGCGAAAGCACAGCAGCCTGGCCTCACCCGAGCTACTCGGTCCACAGACACACAGACACCAATGTGGTGGATGGTCAAATGGCGTTTTTTATCTTATCTCATGAGGTTAAATAGTCTGGGGGGCTTCACTACGTCAGAAAGGGGACGGTGGGATAGCTATGGTTAGTAAGGAGTGGAAACTTACTGGGTTCAGTAGGGGTTGCATACTTTGGGTGATCTCTTATCATGCAGGAATGAAGGGAGGGACATCCACTGCTGCCCTTTGCTTTCCGTCACATCGCGAGATCTTCCGTCCGCCTGTCCCTATCTACCACACTTCCCTCCCCTTTCTTCACAAATGAATGAGGTAGTCATAGGTATATGCACTGAAGTGAGGTACGAGGTAGTAACTTGACAAGGGAAAAGGGGTTTGGTATACCTGAGTAGATTTCGCAAGGCAAGTTAGAAAGTCTTGCGATTGGCAGTGTTTACAGTTTGGATTACAGCATTTGTTGATGTTCTAAAAACAGAATGTTGGCCCATTCCAGACGGGTCTGGATAAAAGAGACTAGTTTGTTCAGCAGGCATGGTCCAAAGGTAAAAACTAAAAGCAACATTGCCAATGGACCTATCAAGGTGGAAATTAGTGTGGTGAGCCATGGTGATTGATTGAACCAGGACTCAAATCAGCTCTGTTGGGCTTCCCTGTCTTTCTGTCTCCGAGCTAGCCTATCTCGGAGCTCTGCCATGGAGTCTCTGACGACTCCTGTGTGGTCTGCATAAAAGCAGCATTCCTCTTTCAAGGCAGCACACAAGCCTCCTTGCTGCATGAACAAGAGGTCCAATCCTCGCCTGTTCTGCAAGACCACTTCTGAGAGTGAGGAAACTGATTTCTCTAGAAAGGAGATGGATTTCTCGATCCTCTGCAAGTCCTCATCGATGGTCATTTGTAGCTGAGACAGTCCTTGGTGTCGGGGCGCAAGAGCTGAGACACCCGTGGCCGTTCCGGCTGCTCCCAGGCCGAGCAGCATTGCAATAGTTACACCTGTTATCAGTTCTCTTTTGTGGAGCCGGTCGGGGTTCTCAAAGAGGTGGTACATCTCTTCGTCTGTATGGTACAGGACCCTAGGAACAATTAGAACTTGGACACAAAAGTCAGTGGAATCATTGAATTTGGCAAGAGACACACGAGGACTCACTCCAGATCGCTGACAAACCCACATCCCAGATGCGGATGGAACCACCCACTAATTCTTTCTGTTGGGCTTGACAACTTTGGTGCAGATGTTGCCTTTCTTTGCTAAGGTTGCATTGCCAAAACATCTGCCCTGACCCGTGACTTGACTCAGGGTGATTCCTCTGCGGGGAGTATCCCACCTGCACGGGTGAGGGGAGTCGGCTGTGGAGTAACTGACGGGGATATTTAAAGCGACTCCTTCGTAGAAGGGGGGTTTAACATCATAGCAAAGCCAGCAGGAATCAGTTAGGTTCGGGTCGGATTCGTTTAGGAAAGAAAGGTAGCTTCTAACATACGAAAGACTGGGTTAGAGTCAGACTCGGCTAAACTACTTATCTGGGAGGCATCTGCATGACCGATCAGGGTATCAGTGTTCCGTCTTGCCCAGTGGCCCTCACCGGGAAAGCATGAACTGTAGCCGAGGGCACCCATTCTGCACAGGCTATTTTTATCTTTCTCTAGTCGGTGAATTTGTCTTGTGATTGCTTTCTGGCGTAATTCAAAACTTTATTTGTTTTCGTTTCAAATTGTGATAGCTCTGCTTCTTCCGACTCTGTGTCCCCGTCAGTTTCTGATAACTCAGTAAAGCTAGCGGAGCTGTTGTCGGACTCAGAGCCGGAAGTCAACTGCCAGAGCACTTTCGGGATTCCGTGCCTTTTCTTGCGGCTCCGGCCCCGCTCCTCCCCCCGGGGGTGGTGCCGGTCCCGCCCCCTGGGCTTGCCCTGCCTCCCGCAAGGGGAGGGCTCTCCCTGAAATGGTAACGGCATTGAGCACGGCTCTTGACTGGGCATGCGCTCTCTGCCGCTCTCCCGTGCCCGCGCATTTGCAGCTCCCTCTTCCCGCGCATGCGCAGCAGCGAACACTCGCAATCGTTGCTCGTTCCCGCCGCTGAAACCCTGGCCCCGCCCATCTCCTTGGTCGCCCGCGCCATTTTGAACTGCATAGGACGGGGGAGGGGGTTCACCCGCGCTTCTACTCTAGCTGC
>JAVTVJ010002169.1:0-98097 GCA_034509425.1 Eopsaltria australis | reverse complement strand
CCATCAGACAGCCCTTGGAACTCCCCTGTCTTGGTCATCCGCAAGGCTGGCGGAGGTGGGTGGAGGCTTCTCCACGACCTACGTAAGATTAACGAGGTCATTGTTGACATGGGTCCCCTTCAGCCGGGATTACCATCCCCGGCAATGCTCCCCCGAGCGTGGCCACTCGCAGTTATTGACATCAAAGACTGCTTCTTCTCGATCCCGTTGCACCCAAATGATGCGCCGCGGTTTGCCTTTTCTGTGCCGTCTGTGAACAGGCAGGCACCCCAAGAGAGGTACCACTGGCGGGTGTTGCCCCAGGGAATGAAAAATTCCCCTGTAATCTGCCAGTGGTACGTAGCCCGAGTACTGTCGCCAGTGAGGAAAGCCTTCACGAAATCCATAATTTTCCACTACATGGATGATGTTCTTGTCTGTGCTCCTTCCGAGCACCTACTAGAAAAGACTCTCAAAGCCGCCATCGATGCCATCCAGCGTGCCGGGATGACCATGCATCCAGACAAAGTACAGCGCACCCTACCGTGGAAGTACCTCGGCATCCGCATCGGAGAGCGGACCGTCGCACCCCAGCAGCTCGACATCGTGGACGAGCCCAGGACCCTGCGGGAGTTACATCAGCTATGCGGGAGTATCAACTGGGTTCGTCCACTGCTGGGGCTGACGACAGCAGACCTCGCCCCCTTGTTCGATCTCCTGAAGGGCGGTGAGGGACTCGACTCTCCAAAGCAGCTTACCACCGATGCCAGAGCTTCCATAGGTAAGGTGCGCAAAGCCTTAGTCTCCAGGCACGCCCACAGAGTGGCCCCAGACCTGCCTTTTCAACTTATCATCTTAGGGCAGGTCCCCCAATTACACGGACTGGTCTTTCAATGGGACGAGAGGTTGGAGGACCCCCTCTTAATCATAGAGTGTGTGTTCCTCCCTCACACACCGTCCAAAACTATTACCACGCCACAAGAGCTGGTGGCCTCGCTTATCGCCAGAGCAAGGGCGAGGCTCCGCACCCTTGCGGGGTGCGATTTCTCATGCATTCGTGTTCCCTGGAAAGATGAGGACTTGGAAAAATTAGTCCAGTCCAATGAGAGCCTCCAGTTCTCTCTTGACAGTTTCCCAGGCAAAATCACGGGGAAGAAATTGAAACATCACCTGTTTAACACAAATTTTAATTTGGTTCCAAAGTTTATGCAGTCAAAAAAGCCTGTAAAAGGAGCTCTGACGGTTTTCACCGACGGCTCGGGATCCTCTCACAAGTCAGTCATGACTTGGAAGGACCCTCGGACCCAGAAGTGGGAATCTGAGGTCCATGTGGTAGAGGGATCCCCACAAATTGCAGAACTAGCAGCCGTCGTCAGAGTCTTTGAGAGGTTCCAGGAGCCTCTCAATTTGGTTACAGATTCGGCCTACGGTGCTGGGATAACTGTCAGAGCAGAACACAGTTTACTTAAGGAGGTCTCTAACAAAAATTTATTCGGGCTGCTCTCACGGCTAGTGTCCCTGTTGTCCCACCGAGAGCACCCATTTCACGTGATGCATGTGAGATCGCATCAAGACCTTCCTGGGTACATCAGTGAGGGGAACCGCAGAGCAGACGCCTTGGCAATGGCTGCGCAGGTGCAGTCAGCTAACGTCCCTGACACCTTCGCACAAGCCAAGATGTCCCACCAGTTCTACCATCAGAACGCCCAAACCCTCCGGAGGATGTTCCACCTACCTCTAGAATAGGCTCGGGCAATCGTGGCGACATGTCCCAATTGCCAGACCTATCAGCTGCCCTCGCTCCATCCAGGGGTAAACCCCCGAGGGCTAGCTGCAAATGAAGTTTGGCAGACCGACATTACCCATATCCAAGAGTTCGGCAGACTCAAATATGTACATGTCTCTGTAGACACGTTTAGCCATACTGTGTTCGCCTCGGCCCACACGGGCGAAAAGGCGAAAGACGTTCTCAAACATCTTCTAATGGCGTTCTCTGTCCTAGGTACCCCCAAAAAGATAAAGACGGACAATGGCCCAGCGTACACCTCTGCCTATCTCCGTAGTTTCCTCCAGGAGTGGGGGATTGCCCACGTCACCGGCATCCCTCACTCCCCTACGGGGCAGGCCATCGGGGAGAGGACTCACGGTACACTTAAGAGAGTCCTCTACCAGCAGCAAGGAGGTGCAGAGAAGAAATCGCCCATTGAGCGACTCTGCAAGGCGCTCTTCACGATTAACTTTTTAAATTGTACACCAGAAGAGCCCGTCCCCCCTGTATTCCGGCACTTTACTAATTCGACCAACTCCAAATTAAAAGAACATCCGCCGGTGCTGGTAAGAGACCCTGAGACCCATGAGGTTGAAGGGCCTCTCCCACTGATTGTCTGGGGCAGAGGTTACGCATGTGTGTCCACCCCAGAGGGGCCAAAATGGATCCCAGCTAGGTATGTCCGACCCTACCGGGGGCCTAAGCAGAGAAAGCGAGCTTGTTTTGCAGAGACAGTTCCACCCCAGTCTCCGCAAGAAGGTTTCCAAGCCACGGAGGCTCGGAAGAAAGGAGAAAAAAAGACTTGCCCAGCTTAGACGACCCTCCGGCATCTCAGCAAGAAGAAGTCCCAGAGGAAGAAGACACCAGAGATGTCAGAGGGCAACCATACTCAGCAATACCATGGACTATACACCCCCTTTTACCCTTCCCCAACCTACCCCTCTGACTTACCTTTTGTGTGTCCCTATCCCTGTTACCTACCCATTCCAGAGAAAGGGGGGAGAGAGGGAGAGTTTATGTTAGAGTTACCTTTTGTTGTTTGGATCACTTTTGTTAGATTTTAAGGTTTTTCTTTCTCAGTCTACCCATCCGAGATCCCCAAGGAAGATGGAGCCAGTCTGGATTTTCGTTAGGGTCCTGTTTCTCCTGGAAATTCCGGCGTCTGCCCCGTGGCTGGTGCAGCAGCCTCGAGAAAACGTGTGGGTCACTCTGGCAAAATCCATCGGTCAGAGTGACTTCTGCCTTCACGTCGACTCAGCGAACGGCCCGATTAGCACCTGCCTGAACTCCTCTCAGATGAGGAGGCAACCAGGCAGGCGACGCTCCAAAACAGGGCCGCCATAGACTATCTGCTGCTGCTCCACAACCACGGGTGCGAAGAGTTTGAAAGACTGTGTTGCTTCAACCTTTCATCTCACACCCAATCCATCAAGTCCACAATCCAGGAGATGCGGGACCAGATCCACCAACTCAAGACGGAGGGCAAGGACTGGCTTGACAGCCTCTTCACCAGCTGGGGGATCTCTGGCTGGATTTCACAAGTTTTACGGACTCTGTTTTGGTTTTTGTTGACTCTTTTCCTTGGACTTTGTTCCCTAAGTTGTGTTAAGTGTTTTGTTATCTCTTTAGTTAACCGCGCATTGCCTTTAAGTAATAAAAACGGGGGAGATGTGGCAGTGGTGCAGGTTACCCCAGTAGAAGAATTTCCAATGAGAAAGCCCTGGGGGGAGGAGGAGGGCTCCCCCGAGGTAGAGCAAACAATAGTTTAGCCCAGAAGAGGCTGGGCTCGAGACAGGTTAATACCCCCAGGGCTCATTGGGGAGCACCGCCTGCCCATCTGAGTTAGTCACCCCCAGTTTCCTAGAGAGTTCTCAGTTACTCAGTTGTTCATTGTATCACTCCCCTGTCTGTAACCCTCGCTCATCCCCCTTCTATCCCTGGTTCGCTCCCTGCCCCCTGCTCCTCCCCAGTTCCTCCCCTCTGCTACCCGGTGATTGGTCACCGGGGGAACAATAAAAGATCGTGTCCCAGGGGAATCGAGGTCCTCCGATCCCCGGTGTCACAGAGTGCAGAACCTCGTGTCTGTGTCTCTTTATTCCTGGGTTGGAGGAACCCCCTGAGGTGTGGGAGAGTTCGCCTACCGAGCAGCTAGCAGGGAGCAAGGGCAAGAGTCGCTCGGCGATTGGGAACGAGGCTGGCCCCCGAGGACCCAAGTCGCATCCGCCTTTGCTAGTAGCCACCTCCACTCCACCGAGGAGGCAGGCGGACGGCCACAATGAAGTCCAGCCAGATCTTGATGGGGTGCCTGCCAGGTGCCCAGGTGTACAGCAGAGCTGTGCTGCTGAGCTGTGCTGCAGAGGCGTGTTGGTACATGCCCGTGGGAACCGCATCCTCCCGGCTACCGGGACGGAAAGAACCGAACTGTATGTCCGGTACAGCTGCACCTGTACTCTAAAACAATGGGCCTTACTCCCCACCTGCTGGCTACTTGCCCCTCGTCTCTGGAGCGATTGCCTCATCTCTTGGTTACCTGCCCCCCCGCTTTCGAAAAGACTATAAAGAGACTCTCAAAAAGTACCCCTACGAGTACTCCCTACGGACGAGACGAATCCATCGGATCCGGACAACGAGGATCTCGTCGTGCCGTGGTAGCTATGCCCCTCCTTTCCTTCTCTCTCTCTCTTTCTTCTCTCTCTCTCTCCTCTATCGCATAAGCGTGTTGTTGGCACTCAATAAAGTGCTTTTGTTTTTTGGTTAAAGCAAAAATACTTGTCCCTGTTTTCTTTTGCACTCTGAGATTCAAAGTAACGAACCATCACGACCCCTGCTCCTACGAGCGGATCGTGACACTCCCATATGGTTTATTTGCTCTGTAGTTAGTCATGTGCACAGAGGAAGCTATCACTGTGTAAATGATGCCAAGTACATCTAAAGTGAAGGCAATCTAGACCCTTTAACATGATGGGAGCTAGAAAAAAAAGGCAAATTAAATGCACAGGACTTCATATGGAATATGTCCCACTCCATGCAATTCCACTGAAACTGAGGTGCTAATCTTCATCTATTTTGGGATCTCCAAAATCTGAATTAGCTTGGTTTTGGTACCAGGTATAGGAATTATGCTCTTTCTGTTTGTTTGCAAAAAAAAATATGTTCACCTTTGTCTTTAGCATCCGATATTTCAATCTGCAAATGAGGGACAGGGCATAGGAATAAATAAATTTTTAATCCATTTAACAAAATTAAAAGTTATAATTTATAACTAGCCTTAAGATAGATATGTGTAGAAAAATTTAAAACAGCCCCTTTGCATGATAAATACTTTTTTTCCCCCTTAACAGAATACAAAGAATGGAAATAAGAGGAAATAAAGGAGTTTTAAAGAAAGTGTTGTGAAAAATAATTAATACCCTGGCAGATTATTTCCATGCATGATCTAACTCATATTTTTAAATTCCTAAAAGACTCTTATCCTTTCTCCACTGACTGAAATACTCGGAGGCTGATGGAGTGCAGGATCAGGCTCAAAATCTTGGGTAAGTGGACTCTATGTGTAATCCTATCTTGGTTCTTCCTGGGAACCAAGGCTGAAAACAGCTCTTCAAGACACATTTTTATAAACAATGTTTAGTCCCTGACTAAAGGGGGGGGGGGGGGCAGGATTCAGAGAGGGTTGAACCAGGGGGAATTACTTCATCACTTGAGCTCCTAATTGGGGATTTTTGTCAAATATGCTGTTACGAATGGATGTGGGAGTTAAATATCAGTCCTTGCCTTCTGCCCAGGCCTTGGCAGTAGGTAGTTACCTTACTGAGGCAACCAGCACCCCAAAACCCACTCTCATGTATAAGTTCTTTTAATGATGACTGATTCTGTCTATTATAGAATGAATCAGTTATTAATAGACTGGGAAACTAACAGATATAAGACTTAAAAGCAAACAAATACTACACAGGAATCAAACAAAAAGGAAGACTATTAGTAGCTTAATATACAGTGCACGAGAATGGTACCTTTTTCAGCTACAGCTAGCGAAGAAATAGCATAAGCTTAGGATTCAATTTATCTTACCATCCAATTTGTTGGTGCAGTACATCGAGATCCTTTCCCTCAATCCACGGAGAAGTAACCATGAAGCCTGCGTCCAGACTTTGGGGAGAAGTTTCAAACACTTTTAGGGTGTGAGAGACTTCTGCCTCAGTGATAGCTCATTATTGAAGGTTAGTTCTTTTCCTCAGGAAGTTTTCTCCCATGGGTTGCTAAGACACAAATGACAGAGTACTTAAGAGAAACAAAGCACAAGGCTGTAGCCTTTCTCCTTGGCAGGGTGGGGCAAAATTGCCCCTCATGGAAGCAGGGCTTGACAACGCGAGATTTGGAGAGACGGAAAAGCAAGGGCAGGGGGGAGGTCACGCTCTCTTGCTCAGGACCCTCGGAGCTAGACAGTCAGCGCTGCTGTCTGCTGAACCCACGGCCCCCTGAGAAGCCAGCGCGGAGCTGCCAGTCTTTTTGCTGTGAGTCTTTTTCCTCCCTGCCCATCGAGAGCTGCCTGCCACCAGCCTGTCTCTCCCCCCGCTCCTCCTCGCTGCTCCGAGTTTCCTTGCTACATTGTAGCGGGGTTTCCCCCCTGCACGTCGGGACTTCTTGCCGTCCCAGCTCCCTGTGTCCAGGGATCCTGCTGTGGCACCGACACCAGCTGCCCCCCCGAGGGTCTGTGGAGCAAGGGCTCTCCTCCATCTCTCCGTGCCTCAGGCAGCTGCCATTTGCCATGTGCTACCTGAGCTCACGCCGAGCGCCCCCTGCAGCCACCGGGGATCATCACACCCAGAGCGCCCCTGCAACCACCAGGGAATCATCACACCCAGAGCGCCCCTGCAAGCTGTGACTAAAACTGCACCAAAGGGAAAAGGTGCCTGGAAGCCGAGCAAGCTGCCACTGGGTTTCTGGTTCTGTTTGTTGGTTAACGTTATAGTTGTTGTTATTTGTTATCTTTGTTTTAGATATTAGTAAAGAACTGTTATTCCTATTTCCATATCTTTGCCTGAGAGCCTCTTGATTTCAAATTTATAATAATTCGGAGGGAGAGGGGTTACAGTTTCCCATTCCAAGGGAGGCTCCTGCCTTCCTTAACAGACACCTGTCCTTCAAACCAAGACACTCATATATCTTTTGTAGTGTAAAACCATGACTCTTAAGTCAGTAATTTTTCTTTTATCTCTTCTCCTATCAGCTCTGCAGACTAAGATGTTAATTCTTAGCTGAGGCTTGAGCCCTCTGGCACCAGAGATGACCCCTGCTGGGCCTTCCTGCCCTTGGGTTATCTCTTTATGCACCCGTTATCTGTGGCAAACAGGAGGAAGAGGTAGTGGGGTAGACGTCCTGCCACATATGCTAATTTGCTAAACTTATGAAACTGTATTAACTGCATGTGGGGGCAGACATTTTGGGTATTTTCCATATCTGCCCCTTGGAGGTCTCCAATAAAGACCAGCCTTTATATTACCTCCTATACTGATGCTCTCTCTGTACTAATACTATCTCGAAAGTGTGTTATTTCATTTCTCGGTTCTTTAGGGCATCAATATCAACCTCATTTTTAGCAAACTGTGCTGCCTCTTTAGGACATTAGTGTATTTTATTTTTTTCACTTTTGCACAGGATTTATTATCTCAATTTATAATTCAAAACTGAAACTGAATTTGTTCAGGGATTCATTAATTTCTGTCAAGTGAACTTTTTACAGAGGTTTTCATATCCATATGACAGATATAGACTTCACATTCATTTTGCAGAGAGGGTCTGAATGCTTTGTGATCTAAGCAGATATTTAATATGCCAACACTAATCAGTATAAGATCTTTTATTTCCAACTCCTATAAATGGAAGACATTCAGAATAAAATTCTATTCTGCAGGTTTTCAAGGAATGGGTTTATCCCTCACAACTGTTATAAATTGATGTGGAAGATCTTACAAGCTTGGTAAGAGTACAAAAAGGGTGATAATAAATTAATTATTAATGATTATAAAGGTATTTCAAAACACTTTTCAAGGAGTTCTCATATAGGGGAATTTCCCAGCCACTGGAGACAGATTGCTGAAGAGACCTGCAAGCTAAAAACCCAGCACAAGGACTTTGCAGGCTTTGGAGATATTTTGACTTATGCTTATGTTTATCCTTGATCCTACAAGTAAAAATCTTCACTAGTCCAGGAACGGTTGGCAAGTGGAGAGGGGCTACATCTCCCCTCCATGTGGCACTCGTATGGGGCAGGAAAATGTGTGCGCCTGGGGCAATATGCAGTGTCCATCCCACAAGGTCCTGACTGCTGTCTTGTCCCTTGGCTGGAATTTGGTTTGCCAGTTTTCATGGTGGGTCTTCACTTGAGCTTTGCAAGAGACAAGTGGCTTTCATCCCCCTTCTTTCCCAGGCTAGACCCTTAAGGTAGTGTCCATCCAATGCCTATTGCACACAGAAGGAGTTGGGGTTTGACTTACCTTGGGGATCTTCCCCTAAAAGCTTAAAGTTCTTAGATTTCAGTAGAAATCAAAATGACCCAGTTTTTACATTATTACAAACAGAACTCACTGCACAGATGCCATGGATTTTGGACAGGACACAAATGTGAACCTCTGTGCCAACCTCCAAAGCAAATCCTAGTTTCAGTAAATGTGCATTTTAATCACAAAAGTGTTATCAGGTCAGGTTGACCATAACTCCATAACTTTGATATGTTTTTTCCTCTTCATGTCCAGGCAAGTGTGCTAAGTTCAATGCGACCCAAGCACCACCCTGCCCTGTCCCCACACACGTGTGCTCCCCTAGCAGTGCTTCCCGTTGTTTTGCTTATTAATGTTGTTAGCCAAGGGATCAGGATAAAACAATGACTTATTTAGAGATAAGCTTATTTATTATATGGATGATAAGCAAATAACAGAAATAAGGTACATGGATAATGAGCAGATAACAGAAATAAGCATAGAAAGGTGTGGTAGTTTGAAAGCAAATCAGTGAGAGACTCCAAGTCAGAACTACAATTTGATAGAAAAATGCAATAGTACAAAAACACTGATAGAGTCAGAATACAACCTGACACCCTGTCAGTCAGGGTGTTGGTAGTAGTCTACTTAGAATGTGGCTGCAGTCTTCTGGGAGTGATAGATGTGGTTCTGTTGAAGCAGTGATCTTGTGAAAGGTGTAGTTCTCCTCTGAAGGTCCAGTGGTGGTGTAGAAGGGTTTGGTCTTCCTCTGGGAATCTAGCGGAAAAACTGACTTGTGGTGTTTCAGATTTTAGTTTATATCTAATTAGGGATACATTGGTTCCTCACTCTGGGCGGGGCATCTCACAATGGGATGATGTAGTTTTATCAGTGGGACTCAATGGCCCATTAACTGTAGCCATTAGGGATGAGCAAAGAAAAGTGCCCCACCTGGCTCTAACGGCTGGCCCATTAGAGAACATGTCCCGAAGGTATCAGGGATGAGCCAGGAACACTGCCCCACCCGGCCCCAACATCCCATGAACATGGTGATAGAATACATACCATTGTAACCTAAGACAAAAGGCAATGCATCAAATCAGTACTACAGATTGCAGCTAGTGATTAAGAAAAGATTAATCTCCAGTTACCCTAATATGTTACTGTGTCTTGGTTTGAAAGACAGGTGTCTGCCAGGGAAGGTGGGGAATCTCCCTTGGAATGGAAAATGTGACCCCCTTCCCTCCAAATGATTATAACTTTGAAATTACAGGGCTTTCAGAGAAAGATATGGGACAAGGAATAACAGTTCTTTACTGGTACATATATGCATAACACAGCAAACAAACAACAGTGATGGCAGCAACAACAAACGAAAACAGAAATCCCAACAACAGCCTTCTCTTGGCTGTCAAGCACTTTCCCTTTGGTGTAGTTATGGTCACAGCCAGCAGGGGCGCTGTTGACTCCTGGCCAGGCAGGGCAGGTGTGATGATTCCCCCGCAGTTGCAGGGGGCTCTGTGGCACGAGCTCAGCCACCTCTCTCCACGCGGTAATAATGGGTGTGCTGGTGGGAGAGAAAGAGAAAAGGGGCTTTCTTTGCAAACGTGCGAGAAGCAGCCCGTTTCAGTGCCACTTGGGAAGCTGAATGGACTGTAGCAGGAAACCTCGGAGCAGTGGCTGGAACGGCAGAGGCGGGCACACCCTGGCATGGCAAACAAAATGTAACAGAAAACTCTGCAGCCTTAGCAGGAGCTTCAGGGGTCAGGCGGACATGGGGTGTTGGGTTAGAGTGTAGGGAAAAACCCGACGCAGTGGCAGAAAACAGCAGGGCTGGACAGCAGCAGCTGGGCTTCTTTGCAGCAGCTGCCACATGCAGCTGGGGAAACACACCCTCCAGAAAGGAGGAGGGGTTCAGGATCTCAGGTTTTTCCCCTGTGGCACTCAAGTAGATGGTGAGGATCCTTTCCAGTCAGATTGGGTGTTACTAAGATCCCAGTGATGCCATGATGAATTTTTGCCTTTTCTTTTTATATACCTTTTATGTATTCTCAATATTCTTAGCATATATAGTTAAAATTTTTTAGCCTGATTGCTTAGTTTAGTCCCAGTATTCTGCTAAGCAAGACCAAACATCCTAAAGGTCTCACAGTTGGAGGCTGGAAAGCCTTACACTATCTTGAGAAACCAAGGCTCTCTCTGGAATGTATTTTGTAAACTAGGTTCAAGCCTCATCGGGGGGAGGAATACTTTAGAATAGGGAGATGTCGTGCCATTCATTTAAGCTTCTCATTGGGGAATCTTTGTCAGATATGCTCATTTACAAGGTCTATAAAATTGTATACACGGTATTTCGGGTGTGTGCATTTCGGCATATTCCACCCTGACGAATTGTTGCACCATAAGGATCCTTATTACTAATGCCAAGGTAAAAACCTTTTTATCACTTAACCGTGTCTGACTCGTAATTCTAGGACCAGGAAAAAGGCGTCACCAGTTCACCAGTTCACTGGCAGCTCTTACAAGCAGAGGCTC
This sequence comes from Eopsaltria australis, assembly GCA_034509425.1. Taxonomy (NCBI): domain Eukaryota; kingdom Metazoa; phylum Chordata; class Aves; order Passeriformes; family Petroicidae; genus Eopsaltria; species Eopsaltria australis. The sequence continues at coordinate 87,336 of JAVTVJ010002169.1, read as the reverse complement.
ACCCACGGTAAAGAAGAAGCAGTGCCAGGCTAGACTCCACAGTGGCAGCAAATTCTCCCCTGGTAGTAGCAGCTCAACCATTCTCCTCTGATCCCAAGAGCAAGAGAGGAGCTGAGCCCAGCCCCTCACTTCCCAGCCAAAAAGTCGTGGTATCTCTGCCCTTTCCCAAGAGAATGCCCCTCAGCTATGAGAGCGCAGCCACCTTCACCCTGATGCCTGAGGGATTTTTCTGCTTTTCTTCTGAATACTTCTTACACTGTTCCCTATATTCACAAGTATTAGCATGCATACTTGTGATGCTTTAGGTGATAGTTTAGCCTGGTTTCATGGTGTTTAGTAAGCCAGTAGACTAAACACCCCTGAAACTACGTAGAGTTAGAAGACCAAACACTCTGTTTTCATGGGCCCTCAAGGTCTCCTAGTAGGACAGATTTTGTAAACTAGAAGTTAGCCCACCCAGGCCCCTTATTGGGCCCTCCTGGTAGATATGCTAATGTGTAGAGTCTTTAATTGTATACTCGACTAGGGGGACGGGGCTTTTGCGACGTGTTCTACCTGGACGGCAGAAGCCATCGAATGGGATCCTATTAAAATACCGAGGTAAACAACCCCCAACCCTCTAACCGTGTCTGAGCCTTTATTTCCTGAGACCAGAAAAAGGCATCAACCCCTACCCCCACCTTGGCCGCTTCTTTTGTCTCTTAAGTACCCTCTCAACAACAAATGGGACAAAATTCCCTGAGAGAAAGAAAAAAAATAAAGGAAAAATCCTAACCTCTAACATACTGTCATTCTGGCCTGTGCTTCATCTGGGGAGCCCTGCTGCAGAGAAGGATGGGAGAAACCCTCCTGGTAATTGGAAAATCCCATACAGCATGTCCGCTCATAGGTGAGGCCCCCAACCTTGCTGCAATTTGGTCTCACTTTTATATTGTTAATTGTATAGGAGTACATGATTGGATGTTTTTTTTGAAACTTTGTGGTCTGGCACACCTGTCTACTGGCCAGGGTCTTGGGTATGTCTGAACATGTAGCTCCTGTTTTCCTAAAATTGCATATGTTGTTTTGAAAAGATACATATGTTTGAAATTTCATACAGTGATCAACTTGAGAGTTCACAACTTTGGTTCAGGCTCCACATAGGGTCTACCCCATCAGCCATGCTACTTCCTCTCCTTTTGCACAAGTGTGATCTTCATGTCCACTTTGGAGGTTCTGCAAACAGACAGATCTTGACTAGGGTTTGAGTTCAATCCTGGATGCCACCAAGGAGGAAACTGTTGCACTGGGATAGGACATGGGGTAATGGTTTTAAATGGAAGGAGGATTGATTTGGATTAAATATAAGGAATAAGATTTTTACAATGAGTATGGTAAAACCCTGGCACATGTTGCCCAGAGAGGTGGTGGATGCCTGTACTGGGTTTGCATGGCCTGGTTTTTGATAGCAGGGGGGCTACAGGGGTGGCTTCTGTAAGAAGCTGATGGAAGCTTCCTTCATGTCTGGCAGAGCCAATCCCTGGCAGCTCCTAAGATGGATATGCCACTGGTCAAAGCTGGGCCAATTAGAAATGGTAGTAACACCTCTGTGATAACAGATTTAAGAAGAAAGAAAAAAGTTGTGCAGTTGTAATTGCAGTCAGAGAAGAGAGAGGTAAGAACATGTGAGAAGAAAAACTATGCAGACACCAAGGTCAGTGAGAAGGAGGGGGAGGAGGTGCTCCAGACACAGGAGCCGATTCCTCTGCAGCCCATGGTGAAGACCATGGTTGGCAATAATTGAGAGAAGGGACTCCGCAAGGGTGCAAGCAAAGGTGAAGCCGTTTATTGATTCTAAAGCATGGCTTCTTATACTCTTACTAGTTGCAGGCAAAACTTTCCACTACCTTAATAAATTGTGTTTCTTAACAGCATTGATTAGCTCCCATCCTGCATGACTTCCTTAAAACAAGAAACAATGTAATACATAACGTTCCTTCTACTTAATCACCTTCAAATGCTTGTTTGCTGTTCCTAGGGCTTATGGCCCACTAAGGACAGAATGTCTACTTCGTTTACTAACTGTGGGGTACTCTCTACTAGGCCCCCCAACTGCCTCTCCACATCTCCCCCTTTCTGTTGTATGATTAAAATTCTTTTCATAGACCTGTCTAACAGTTTTTGAACACATTGCAAAATACATGGCAAACAAATCATTACAAGCAACAACATGCCAAAAACATAAATTCCTGCTTTCAATGAACTTTTAAGCCAACCAGTAAGCCCCCACCCTCCAAACAATTGCTCAAACCAGTCTCCATTGCTAACAACCTTCAATTTAGTAACACTGCTTTGCAGGGCTTGAATGCTGGCATGAATAGACTGAGAATGATCAGACAAATTCATGCAACATAGGCCCTCAAACTCTTCACACCCATGTCCATGTGTTAAAAGCAAAAAATCAAGTGCAGCTCTATTCTGCAGCATTGCATGTCTTAGACTATCAACATCCATCAATAAGCCTGATAAAGTGGAGCTAGTACTATTGCTTTGGTTTGCTAACCAACAAGAAAGCTTATTTAAAGTAGCTAAGGCATGTGCTGTTCCAATGGAACAGATAAGTGAAGCAATAATCCGCACTCCCTTGTCCCATGATTCTACATCATTGTTACAATTTGGAGCATACAAATGTGTGCTACGTTTTGTTTGTATTTGGTTGTGTAAAGATGTTAAATTCACCTGTGAAGTGTGAAGCATCGTTAATCGCTCAAAAGTGCAAGGACCTCCTACTGCCTTCCCCAGTATCCCTTTCCAAGCCCTGTTTCCACATATTAAAAATCTAATAATCCAATAGCATCTCTTCCAAGGATGACCTGCTGCGGTGCAGTGAGATTGCACCAAGTGGGGATATTGCCATAAATGCCTGTGCCAGAAACATCAGTGCCAGATTATCCACTATAAAAACCACTGGTATGTTGCAGTGGTCCAAGCCCCCAAAAACCCTTTCCCTCTCCCTAGGAAGCTTGGGGCTAGGGACTCCCCTGGGGTGGAGCCCTAAGTGGTTTGCCCGGTAGATGGGCCGAGCTTCCTGGGGGCTGGCTACCCTGTCCCCACTTGTCCGGTCACCTGCCACTCTCCTGTCTATCATCTTTAGGTTCCAGAAAGTTCTCTGTTACTCAGTAGTTGATTGTGTTATCCCCTTGTCAGTCTCCCCCTTTCCTCCCCCTTCCCTTCCCAGTTGGTTCCTGTCCCCTGATCCCTCCCTGGTTCCTCCCCTGAGCCCATCAGTGATTGGATATGTTTCCCTCAATAAAAGTCTGATGCACGGTGAACTCCAGGTCTTTCAATCCTGGATGCCCAGAGAGCTGTCAACCCTACGTTACAGTGTCTCTGTTATTCCTGGGCAAAAGATCCCTCCCGCTGTACTCCGGCTCTTTGGATACAGTGTCTACCCTAAAGGGAGACACAGCCTGCGGCAAGGGATGTAAGGGCCCGACAGCAGTGAACCTGCTTTGGTCAGGGACACTCACTTGTAGCTGCCGTCAGGCTGCTGTCCGAAACCCTGGTGGGCAGCTGGCCAGCCCAGACCATCGGCAACACTGGTATAATTCGGGGAGATACACAAAAAGGACTGTGTGGAGCCTAAAACATCTAGTTCTTGAGGCTGTAGGGGAAGAGTGGGAAATTCGTTAGTTTTATCCATTCCTTGACCATGGGTATTGTTGGAATACCATCCAGCCGATAGGCCCATATGTTTACGGTAACCTGCTTTGCACCACCACACTGGCTCACGATGGTCTGGGGCACTGCAATTTCTTTGGACTCTTAAATTGTACAAAACATCCCACTAATTTTCTTCTAGGGGCATAGCTACCAAACAGGTCTGAAAAGGGTTACTGGGGGAAGTCATAGAGAGGCACAACATTGATTCATTTAAAGTTTGGGCTAACGTGAGCCAAACGTTACCTTCTGGGAGGGGCGGCATCATTGCCATATCCCCTTGATCTAGGCCGAATCCTATGAGAAGGACCAGCTCGAGGAGGCCAATTTTGTTCCCAAAAGTACCAATGCGGAGGCAAGCCATAATTTTGAGCACACGCAAATTTTAAAATAACACAATCATCATAAGAATCTTGTACAGGATCCCACTGGGGGCAGTCATGACGGCACCAACCCAATGCACAGTACCACTTTCTGTGGCACCATTGGCATAAGCACAAAGTCCACACCGAGTGGGAATAGTCCGCACAAATAAAGCAAGGGATTGGGTTACCTTCCAAACCAAGTCACCTGTCAAGCTGTTCCTGCTGCCACTCGTGAAGGGAGACTTGCTCTGCAGCTAAGGATTCTACTACCTGTGGATCAATTCGACCTTGCTGTTCATGGAGTGATGTGAGGTCTTCAAACCCTCTTGGGTCAAGTAGAAGTTGATTTGGGTGGCCACGAGGTCTCAGTGGAGGAGGGCTCGATGGTCTCAGAAAGCGAAGCTGGGGATGAAGGGCCAGAGCGAGGATGGTCAGGATCTGATGTAGGAGAGATGTTCAAAGATTCTCGGAATGGTCTCACGTTCTTTGCCGGGATCCATCTCGGACTGTTCTCTGTGGAGTCACAAGCATAACCTCTTCCCCATGTGACAAGGGGGTATGGTCCCAGAACCTAAGCTGATTCTGGATCTCTAATGAGCACTGGGGCCTTTTGTTTGACCTCTAGTTGAGGATTATTGCTGAAGTGCCTTACAGTTGGAGGGTGAGGATCCATTAATGAGCAATTAAAAAAATTAAAAACATACAATGCCTTCTGTAATTGCTCAGCTGGGGTGGCATTCCCCATTCTCCCTTCCTCTTTTAGGAAAAGATGTTTAAGTGAAGCATGGGCTCTCAATTATAGATTGGCCCATTGGAGAATGGGGAATACCCGTGATGTGCGATATTCCCCATAGGGCAAGGAAATTTGCAACACTCTGGGAAGTATATGCTGGGCCATTGTCAGTTTTGATTTGCAAGGGGATGCCTAGTAATGCAAAAGCACTCGCAAAATGACGGCAAACGTCTTTTACCACTTCTCCTGTATGACAGGATGCAAATAAAGCGCCTGAAAAGGTGTCTATGGAGGAGTGGATGTGTTTAAGTCAACCAAATTCTGAAAAATGAGTGACATCCGTTTGCCATAATTGAAGGCTTTGGAGTCCTCTAAGGTTATCATCTCCCCACAACAGAGGGAAAAGACTGCCTTTGGCAGTCAGGGCATACAGCAACAATGCTGGAGGCTTGACGGTTAGTCAAATCAAAAGCACATGCCAGCGCAGCAGCATTCTGATGAAAAAAGGGATGGCTGGGTTTTGCTTGGGCAAATCGGTCAGGTAATACTTGAACAGGTAAAGTAAGTAAATCTGTTTGGTGACTTTCTTGCATGATAAAACCAGGCAAAGTAGTGTGAGAACGAGCATGCATTACAAAGTAAGGCTGTTGCCTGGCATTTAAAAGGAAAACAAGTTGTAACCATTGAAACAATTCTGCATTAGACACTTCCTTCAGTACAGCAGCTTCAGCTCTCTCAACGATCCCTGTAACATAAGCAGAATCTGTAATTAAGTTAAAAGGGATAGACCATTGCTGAAAGGCTCACACAACAGCTGCCAATTCAACAATTTGAGGAGAACCTGAAACAGTAGCAACATCTGAATCCCATTGGTCCGATTCTGTGCCCCACCAAAGTATCACTGACTTATGTGTGTGACCAGATCCATCTGTAAAAACATTTAAAGCCTGTAAAGGAATTTCGCTTCTTTTGGGTCACGTTATGAGATTAAAACTGGCTGCCACTAACTTGTGCTTTGGGGCATGTGAAGAAAGTAGTCCAGAAAAGTGAGCCAGAGCCATTTGAAACATTTCAGACTGCTGCAACAACCACTGCAAATAAGCAGAAGTGATAGGTAAACAGATCAAACAAAAATCCACACCTGCAAGTGTGGTTAATCTTTGTCGGGCTTTTACAATAAGCAAAGCAATCATTTGATGCTGAGTGTTTATGGTCTTAGACATGTGGTGTGACAAGAAAATCCATTCTATAATCAGCAAAGGGTCTGGCACATTAGGATCCCACTGATAAATCAAAGCATGGGGTTGCTTAGCTGGGTTAAGCATTATTAAACAAAAAGGTAACTCAGGGGCCGATCGGGCCACTTGGCGGTTTGAAATAGCATCAGCTACCTGTTGCAGTGCTTGTGAAGATTCTGATGTAAGCTGTCAAGATGACAGAAGATTTGGTTCCCTTTTTAGCAAAGCAAACAAATGGCTCAGATCAGAATTGGTAATTCCTAACAGAGGATGAACCAAATTAATGGTTCTCAAAAGTTTTTGAGTATCACGTAAGGTGCGAATGTGTGATTGAATTTGTAAAGGTTGAGGGGAAATAGTCTGGGTCCTGATACACCAGCCAAAGTATTTCCAAGGGGGTTGGTGCTGGATTTTTTCGGGAGCGGCACAAAGTCCTGCTTGGTTCACAGCAGACATGACAAGGGCTAGGGCTTCCTCCATAATCTCTTGTTTCTCTGCCACTATGAGAATGTCGTCCATGTAATGATACAGGAGAACATCAGGCATTTTCTGGTGGATGAGACAGGACCCTTGCAACAAACCACAGACAAATAGTAGGGCTATTTTTCATTCCATGTGGTAGGACAACCCAACGATATCTTTGCAAGGGTGCTTGCATGTTGGTGTTTGGGACAGAAAAAGCAAATTTAGGAGCATTAACAGGATACAAATGAATGGTAAAAAAGCAATCCTTCAAATCAATGACTGTCAAATGCCAGGAATCATGGTAGGAGATGGGAGACCGGGTTGAAGGGCTCCCACGACCTCCATAACAGCATTAATTTTGTGGAGATCATGGAGCAAGTGCCACTTGCCAGTTTGTTTTTGAATAACAAACACAGGCAAGTTCCAAGGACTGGTGGAGGGGACTATGTGTCCCTTTTGAAGTTGTTTTTGGACAAGTTCAATGAGTGCGCATAATTTAATCAGTGACAGGGGCCACTGATCCACCCAAATTGGATTCTCAGCTTTCCAGGTTAATTTCAGGGTGTCACGCACTGCAATGGCCCCAGGCAAAAATCAGACCCAATTTTAAGACCCCCTTGGGAAAATAAATTTATTCCCCATAACACCATGGGTACTGGTAGAACAAATGGTTTAATGGAAGCTGTGTGGCCCTTTGGTCCCATCACTCAAATTAGGTGGCAGCTTTTATAACTTCAACTGCTTCCCCCAGTCTCAGTGAGGGCTTGGGATACTTCTGTGAGAGCCAAAGGAGGAGGCCACTTGGCTTGAGAAATGACAGTTACATCAGTCCCCATATCTATAATACCCATAAGCAGAACTTGGTGTCCTCATAGAGACAGTGTACATTTACAAGTAGGGCGTGTGTCTGAAATGGTCTGTACTCATAAAATTTGCGGGGTCCCTGCAGAAGCAAATCCTCCCCCTCTTTCTTTGTGTGTTCCTACACAGAGGGTTGCAGTTGGTGTGAGAAAGGGATCAGCTGCGCGATGCAGGTTCCTTTAGGAACTGTACAAGGTAGGAAAAGGGTCCAAGCTATGATTTTGATTTTTCACAGAATTTCACAGAATCACTGGGTTGGAAGAGACCTTCAAGATCATGAAGTCCAACCCACGCCCTAACACCTCCACTAAACCATGGCACAGAGTGCCATGTCCAATCTTTTTTTAAACACATCCAGGGATGCTGACTCCACCACCTCCCCAGGCAGACAATTCCAATATTTACCCACTCTTTCTGTAAAAAACTTCTTCCTAATATCTAACCTATATTTCCCCTGGCGCAGCTTAAGACTGTGTCCTCTCATTCTGCCAGTTGCTGCCTGGAGAAAGAGACCAACCCCCACCTGACTACAACCACCCTTCAGGAAGTTGTAGAGAGTGATAAGGTCACCTCTGAGTCTCCTTTTCTCCAGGCTAAACAATCCCAGCTCCCTCAGTCGATCCTCATAAGGCTTGTGTTCCAAGCCCCTCACCAGCCTTGTTGCCCTCCTCTGGATGCACTAAAGCATCTCAACGTCCTTCCTAAACTGAGGGGCCCAGAACTGGACACAGTATCAAGGTGTGGCCTCACCAGTGCCAAGTACAACGACCTCCCTGGTCCTGCTGGCCACACCATTCCTGATACGGGCCAGGACGCCATTGGCCTTCCTGGCCAGCAGGGCACACTGCCTGGCTCATGTTCAATCGACTGTCGACCAGTATCCCCAGGTCCCTTCCTGCCTGGGCACTGTCCAGCCACACTGTCCCCAGCCTATAATGCTGCAGGGGGTTATTGTGGCCAAAATGCAGGACTTGGCACTTGGACTTATTAAACTTCATCCTGTTGGACTCTGCCCATCCATCCAACTGTTCCAGGTCTCTCTGCAGATCCCTCCTACCTTCCAACAGATCGACACACGCTCCCAGCTTAGTGTCGTCTGCAAATATACTAATGAAAGACTCAATACCCTCATCCATGTTGTCAATGAAAATATTGAACAGAACTGACTGCAGCACAGACCCCTGAGGGAAACCACTAGTGACTGGCTGCCAGCTGGATCCAGCACCATTCACCACCATTCTCTGGGCCCGGCCATCCAGCCAGTTCTTGACCCAGCAAAGACTGCTCCTGTCCAAGCTGTGGGCTGCCATCTTCTCCAGGAGTATGCTGCAGGAGACAGTGTCAAAAGCCTTGCTGAAGTCCAAATAGACAACATCCCCGCATCCACTGGGCGGGTCACCTGGTCATAAAAGGAGATCAGGTTGGTCAAACACGACCTACCCCTCCTAAATCCATGCTGGCTGGGTCTGATACCCTGACCATCCTGTAAGTGCTGCCTAGTGACACTCAATACAAACTGCTGCATTACCTTGCTGGGTTCTGAGGTCAGGCTAACTGGCCTGTAATTCCCAGGCTCCTCCTTCCTACCCTTTTTGTGGATGGGCGTCACAATGGCCAGCTTCCAGTCATCTGGAGCCTCACCAGTGAGCCAGGACTGTTGATAAATGATGGAGAGTGGCTTTGCAAGCTCATCTGCCAGCTCCCTCATCACCCTGGGATGGATCCCATCTGGTCTCATAGATTTATGAACATCCACACAGCTCAGCAGTTCTCTGACTGCCTCCTCCTGGATAACAGGGGGACCACTCTGCTCCCTGACACCATCTACCAACCCAGGAGGACAGTTGTCCTGAGGATAAGCCATCTTCCCACTAAAGACTGAGAGGCAAAGAAGGCGTTAAGCACTTCCGCCTTCTCATCTGCAGTTACTAAGTTCCCTCTTGCATCCAGGAGAGAACAAAGGTTGGCCTTACTCTTCCTTTTGCCGTAGATGTATTTGTAAAATAATTTTTTATTATCCTTTGCAAAAGCTGACAAATTAAGTTATAACTGAGCTTTGACCTCCCTAACGTTTTTCCTACATGCCCTAGCAACACCCTTAAACACTTCCTGGGAGACCTGACCCTCCTCCAAAGATGATATATCCTCTTTTTATTCCTGAGTTCCCTCAAAACCTTGCTGCCCATCCAGGCTGGACATTTGCCTCATTGACTCATCTTTCGGTAGACAGGGATAGTCTGCTTCTGTGCTCTCAAGATATCTGTTTTGAACAATGTCCACCTTTCCTGGACTCCCTTGTTTTTAAGGGTTGCTTCCCAAGGAACTCTCTGAATAAGTCTCCTAAATAGGCCAAAGTCTGCCCTCAGAAAGTCCAAAGTAAAATTCTTATTGAAATTCTTCCTCATTTGGCCAAATATTAAGAACTCTATAATTTCACGATCACTATGCCCCAAGCGGCCTCAAACCGCCACATCTCCCACCAGCCCATCTCTGTTTGTAAATAACAGGTCTAACATAGTCTCTCCCCTGGTGGGCTCACTCACCAACTGCGACATAAAGTTGTCCTCCACACACTCTAAAAACCTCTTGGACTGCCTCTTTTCTGCTATATTAAGCTCCCAGCAGATATCTGGTAGATTTCTCCTACAAAGTCTGAGTCAATAACTCTGGGGAGAACAAAAAGTCCTGAAAGGGTGGTTGAGGATCTCCTTAACAGCAAAGCACTTTTCTGGGGTCCTGAGGGCCTGAAAATTCCTGTAGGGAGCAAATGAAGAGAAGAGTCTATCAACATTACTGTGTCTGAGGTAGCCAGGTTGAATCCGGAGCTTCCTGCAGTTGCTGGGTGAAGACTTGAGGCGATCCTCCTTGGGGTGTCTGCGGTGGCTGAGGCATTTGTATCTGCACGCGGTGCTGTGCCGTGCTCCGACTGTAGTTTCCCTGAATCAGACAACCTTCAGAATAATACTTAGAGTGACATTGATTAGAAAAGTGATGGCCTTTACGACAATGGGGACACACGGCAGGGGCTTTAGGTTTAGTCCCTTTCAGAATGAAGCAGTCTTTTTTCAAGTGGCCAGGTTTGCCACAACCAAAGCAAACTCCCTGGGCCCCGGAGGTGCCTTTAAGGGCTGCAAAAGCTGAGGCCATTGCCTCATATTTATGCTCTACCGTGCCAATGTGGTTGCATGCTTCAATCATCTCGGCTAAGGTCGGATTTTGATTCGGGAATGACTTAAGGAGTTTCTTGCAGTTTCCGTTTGCATTTTCAACAGCAAGCTTTAAAAGCAAAACTTCACAAGCTTTGGGGTGCTCAACCTGGAGGTAAAGTGCTTGCTTAAGGCAATCAATAAACGGCATATAGGGTTCGTGAGATTCTTGCACAATAGTCGTAAACATTTGCTGTGGCTTCTGTGTATCAGGGACCTTAAGAAAGGCTATGCGTGCTGCTTCATGTGTTGCTTCAAGGGTCTCTCTGGGGCAATTCCGGGCTTGGGCTAGAGGGTCGGTATGAGGCCCCAACCCTGTAAGGTGATTATTCGTGAGAGCTGCTAAAGCCCGATTATTATGATCCACATATGTAACAAGAACGGCTTGTAACCCTTTCCGCCACTCAGTTTCCCACAGAGAATATTGTGTAGGGGTTAACAAGACCTGAGCAAGCAATTTTAAATCATGTGGGGTAATGACATAAGCATTAAACACAGAAGACAGCAAACTCGCGAAGTACAGGGAGCTTAAACCGTGCTCTGTCACAGTCCGACGAAGCTCTTTAATTATTGAGAAAGCTATAGGCTCCCATTGGGGATTCTCCTTTCTTTGGGCCTGGTAAAAAACAGGTGCCACAATTTTTTCTGCAATGTCCAGTTCTCCCTCTTTCAATACCTCCCGTTTCAAACGAGCCCAATTTTCAGTGGGATCAGGGGGATAGAGGTCAGGTTCCCTCTCCGGGTCAATAGGTCCAGGATCAAAGGGATCTTCTTGCTCCTCCTCGCTATCATCAGGGCAGTACCCTGCAGTGAAAGTCCCTACAGATCACAAGGGACCCCCCTCTGGCCTCCCCACAAGAGGGAGAGCCAAGGGCTGTACGGGAGGAGATGCATCACCCTTGGATTGTATCAAGCATCCCGCATCCTCTGCAGAAGGAGAGTCAGAGGTATTCCCTTTCACCTCGGCATGGGATTTGTCCTGAGCCATCATAGTCTCATAAATCAGCCTCCAGGAGGGAAGCATATTTGCAGCTGCCTTATCCCCTTTTGTCGCATAATGCCATAACTTGACTCCCACTTCATCCCACAGTTCTTTAGTAAAGATGGTAGACAGGGTAACCCCAGGCAGCTTAACTGCTGTCCATTTCAGCATGACTTTTAGGTCATGCGACGACAAAAGTTTGCCATGCTTATCTAATAATTTAGTCATTAATTCAAACACGTCTCTTTCTTGGGCAGACGTTCTGTTACCCATAGTCCCCACAGCTCACCTCCTCTTTCAGAGGGATTCCTTTCCGGCCGGCTATCCTGCTTCCTTAACAGCAGCACTTCAGTCTGTGAGGCTCACCATCGGCTGCCAGCTTAGGCAGATCATCGCTCCTTCCTCACATGGAGCACCATTTAACGCGTCATTGAGAGAAGGGACTCCGCAAGGGTGCAAGCAAAGGTGAAGCCGTTTATTGATTCTAAAGCATGGCTTCTTATACTCTTACTAGTTGCAGGCAAAACTTTCCACTACCTTAATAAATTGTGTTTCTTAACATCGATTAGCTCCCATCCTGCATGACTTCCTTAAAACAAGAAACAATGTAATACATAACGTTCCTTCTACTTAACCACCTTCAAACACTTGTTTGCTGTTCCCAGGGCTTATGGTCTACTAAGGACAGAATGTCTACTTTGTTTACTAACTGTGGGGTGCTCTCTGCCAGGCCCCCCAACTGCCTCTCCACACTTACCCAGTGGAACAGGAACACTACCAATGAAATTCTTCCAACTATATGTGAATGCAGTCAGGAAAAAAAATATTTTACAGCCTTTGAAGTATGTAAACACATCTTCAACAAACCTATTCACATTTGTTCCAGGGTGCAATTATATTACAGGAGCTGAGGATCTCATTGAAACTCGGCTGATTGACACATGGTAATAGTGGGGATAGTCCCCCCCCCCCCCCATTGGAATTTAAAAACTAAAACCTGCTGTGTAACTCTATGACCAAACTTCAAAACATATTAAGTCAACATCCAAGAAATACAGTGTTGGGGAATCCCTGACACCCACTACCCAATAAAGAAAGCTGATCTTTGGGTTCACGGGGTGGGAGGCACTTACTAATAAGCAGTGGATTAATGATTGCACTTGAATTTACATTTTTGATTATTGGAATAACTATTGTGTTACTTGCATTATTACATCTTCTTCTTCTGTCTTTTCTCTTACTAGACACTTTTCTCTCTACATATCACCCACCATGGGCAACCCATAAACTGAAGAAACATTGGAAGAAAATTCATTACAATGTTTAAGTCATGGAGTAGATTGTCAGAGACTGAAATATTATTGTTTATGACTGTCGTGGGATAACCTTAGTTGAAAACTCTCAGCACAGAAGAAAGGAGGTGGAGCCAGAAATGAGGTATCCAAAAGAAGGTATTACAGTTTCTGCCTCCAGAACTCATAAAACCAGGAGAGAACCCGGAGTAGTTCTCTTTTAAATTTCCGGTTCACTGAGGAAAGACTCGCTTTCTCTCCCCTCCATGCAATCTGGTGAGGTCTCCTCAGGCCACATGGCCCGGGGATGCCGGCCAGGATGGCGGGGAGGGAGGAGGGGAGGGGGAGCCCAGGCCAGTCTTTCAGCTCCTCACGGCAGCTCCATGTGAGAGAGAACCAAATCGACTCTGCTCGACTCCACCTGAGCTGAGAGAGGGTTCATTCTGCTGCCCACGTCAAGGAGCCTTACCGACTCTGCCCCACCTAGCCCAGGCCAGGCCATCTTCCCCGCAGCACGGCGCGGCACGGGAAGAGAGCTTGGGACCGGCCCCATAAAGCTTGGACGCGCCCCCCGCCGGTCAGTTTCGCGCCGCGGCTTGGTGCGAGAGAGAGCTCGGGCGAACCTCTATAGTTCGGAAATGGCCGCGCCAGCCCCCTGCAGCTGAGGCGCGACTTGGATGGAGAATGGTGCAGATGAACTCCTCTCCCTCAGCTCGAATGCTGAACATACGACACTTGAACAACATGGGCAGAGGTCATGTGACCATCGCCCGGTCAAAAGACAAATTAACTGTTTTCTTTCAATATCAGGATGGGACTTGAAAACATCCGTTTTCCCCCCACACAGAAAGAAAGGGAATTAAGACACAACAGGTACAACATAAAGACTCTGAGTTAATGAATGTTGCAAAGCTTATATTTAGAAAAAGAAGAGATGAGGAGTGCCTTGAGGCTGAAAATTCTCTTGTAAAAACATGTTGATAAACTCGGCTATAATATACCCTGTAATATATGAACAATGGTCTAAAAGGGGTGAAAAAAGGGGGATGTAATGTCCTAGCGACAAGCAGTGGACTAAGACTCTTGTATTAGGATTCCTTGCCCCGGGAATAATAGAAGAAGACTTGTGTTGTCGATAATGAAGAAAGGGGATTTGGTTGCCACTATAATAGAAATGTTCATCCTCAAAAAAGTACCTCAATGACCATCATATGTTTATTTGTGGTAGCCCTGGGAAAGCTACTGAAGTGGGAAGGGTTCCAGACAAGCAAATTTTATCCTCCGGGCAGTTGCTTACTGGGAGGCTGACAACCATAGGAACTATGTTTCCTATGGAGAATCAGCATAATAGAGCAAGAGAAAACTTCTCTCCCTACATGAACTAAGAAAAGAACTGTTTCCAGAGGTGGTAATTTAACTACAAGTCCAAGTGTTGCCTTTTGTATGGTCAGTGGGAAAGAAATGAAGAAGTGGGGGGGAAAAAAAGGTGTTCTAAAAGTTTTGTTCTGATTCCTGATTATTATTACTCCTGTTTTAAGTCTGTTAATAAATTCTTTTTATATTCCTTAAAGTATGAACCTACTTTGCCTACTATTAATCCTTATCTCACAACAAAAATCAAGTAATTTTGGTAAGTGTGCTGGTGTTTAATCAAAAAACTCAAATGGGCGAATTAAGACCACTACAAATTGGTGTTTCCGCCCGGTTTTCAATTCCCCAAACCTCTAAACTGCAACAAATGACTTAAACATTTTCATGAAAGACTTTTAAAACTGTATTACAAAAGCTGCAGAGAAGACCACCACACCCTGAATGGGGCTCTGAGAGGCCCTACACAGTTCACTGCTGAAGATAAGATAAAGGAACAACTCAGGGCTGGGGACATTCACAAAGCACAAGCCCAGTACCTTCAGGGATGAGACCACAGCCCCAGGGCTATCAGCTGCCAGGCTTGCACAGACCCTCGCACCAAAGGGTGGGGGGAGAGAGGCTTTGGGTGTGTGTTGGAAAGGCCTCTGGTCAGAGGCGGTGAACGCCCATCCTCCCCTGTGCAGAGAAGCCCAGCTGAGGGGCCCCTTCAACTGGGGAAAAAGCTAATCCACAGAAGAAGGGGATGTCATGACCCATCAAAGGCCTCCCCCCATAAGGGTCCCCAGACCCTGCACCAGAGCATTGCAGCATGATGCAACAGATCCAGTGTTGCAAGGGACAGTGTCAAACTGGCCCCCTGCAAGGGAGGTATGTGGACGTTCCCACTTGGCCCAAAGTGTATAATAATGCACTGAATTCTATACTATTTGGTGTAGTGTGGCGGCAGTGATGGGGGACCCTCACCACCAAGAAGACCAGATGGAGGGGAGCAATGAGACATCACTGGGACCCTTGGATGGGTGATATGCTTCCACCTAACCCCTGTCACTCTCCCTGTCCCCCCACCCCCCCACACACACTTTTTTCTATTTCTTTCTTTCCTTTACTTTTCTTTTTCTTTCTCTTTGCCTCTTTTAAAAGCATATCCATTTTTTGGCACCAATATCTAACCTAGTTTGGTTTTAATCTCATTTTTGGGTATATTTTGAACCTTCTAAGTTCTTTCCGGTTTATACACAGAGACTTAGTTTTCTTTGCTCTTCTGGGTTTAAACCAGATCATAACAATAGCTCAGGGCATCTTCCTCCTCACATGAATTGGTGAGATAACCCAAGCTGAACATCTGTCCAGTAGTGAGTTATCTCTGGCACCAGGGAGGTGGCATTCCCAGCTGACAATAAACATCTTGCCTTGAGAGCAGATTGAAGGGAGATAAGCCTTGAATTTCTGACCGACAGACACTTCACTTTACAAACTATAAAAGGTACACAAAACTTTCACAAAGCTGAAGACTTCTGCATACTCCCCAGAAATATGTAGGGCTTTTCTCTGAAGTTTGGATGCAAACTTTGTGGTTATTCTTCTGGAAGTTGAGTGAAAGGTCTCTATGTGTACTCCATCATCAATTTGGTGGTAAGTTACATTGACTCCTAATCTATACTATTTCTTTGCTAGCTGTAATATAGGTACCATAATCACGCACTGCTTATGTATCTACAAGTAGCTCTTTTGTTTATCCTGTGTGGTAAGTAGTCTGTTTAAAGTCTTTTGTCTGTTAATCTTGTGTCTATTCAAGAAATAATTCATTTTATAATAGACCTAATCAGCCATTCTTAAGAACTTTCGAACAAGAGCAATTTGGGGTGCAGGCCACCTCAGAGCTACTGCCAGACATCCGACCCTAAGGCAGGACTTGTCTAAGGTCTCACACCATTCATAACAGTTACTCCTTGATCAAAGGTGACCAACTGCCTAGAAAACTCTTCTTAAAGATTAAATATGAACAGATGAAGGACACCCATCTGTTTATCCAAAGATAAACTGCAAATGCTGGCAACCTAAGTTTAATAATCTTCTATGCTTGGTACCACAAGAGCCGTTCTCAGAATTTTACTTCAAAATGAAAAGGCAAGTAAGCAAGATGTGAAAGCAAAGATACGTTTTAAAATCAAATAGAATTTTCAGCCTCAGGTACACATTGCTCATAAGCTCAATTAATTCATGAGGCGTACTTAAAATTTTTGATACCTTACTATAGCTTTAGACAAGCAAATAGAGCAAAATCCTGCTGTTAACAGAAAAATCGAGAGTGACAGAAGCTTTGTTTCAACTTCCTTGGTTAAAAATTAAAAAACAGTAGGGCTGGAGCATCTATGCCCATTGCCACTCTGGATCCTATTCCAAAATGAACAGGACAAGCAAATCAGCTTTTTTCAATTCATTCTGACTACATCTTCTACATGAGGGAATACGATCAAGACCTTTGAGGTCTGACATCTTTACATATACATTGCCATTCATTTTTCTTCTGCCAACTAACTTGATTTAATTCCAATTACAGTTAATGAAAACACAGTAAATGTAACATCAAAGGTTGTTCTCAGCTTTGAAGCCTTGATTCTAGTTTTCATAGCTGTGACATCCTAGGACTAGACACTTACTCCACAAACTGTGCTTTCTCAAAAGAAGAAATAGCAACCTTACTTACAGAAATTGTTACCCAGAGACATGGAAAAGACAACCAGTGTGACTGAATGTTATTTTTAAATGGCCTCCTTTAATACAGTTTATGATGATTATTCACTAGCCAAGCTTAAATGATAAGGAAAACACACATTTAATAAATATTTTATTAATATTAATAAACTTTCAGACCAGTTACAATTTAATTCCCTGAGCAGGTCCTTCTAGCAGCAGTTTCTAACACAGGTGGCATATTATTTACTATATTTGTAATTCTTCTAACAAAGACAGTACCTCACTGACTCTTCAGAGCTAGCACTGAAGCTTCAGCATCCACAAAATTAGGTTATAGTCAAACTTGATTTAGTAAATGGAACACTGCTTCATACTCAAGTAGAACATTGTGTGGGAAGATGTCTTGGTTTGAAAGAAAAGTGTCTGCCAAGGAAGGCAGGAACCTCCCTTGGAATAGAAAATGTGACCCCCTTCCCTCCAAACTATTATAACTCTTCAATTACGGGGCTTTCAGGCAAAGATATGGGAAAAGGAATAACAGTTCTTTACTAGTATATATATATATATATATATAGGTATAACAAGGCAAACAAACAACCATAATGGCAGAAACAACAAACAAAACCAGAAATCCCAACAACAGCCTTCTCTTGTCTATCAAGCACTTTCCTCTTTGGTGTAGTTATGGTCACAGCCGGCAGGGGTGCTGTTGGCTCCGGACCGGGCAGGGCAGGTGCGATGATTCTCCTGTGGCCACAGGGGGTGCTGTGGTGCGAGCTCAGCCACCTCTCCCCACACAGTAATGGCAGGTGCGCCAGAGGGAGAGATAGAAAAGGGGCTTTCTTTACAAACCCACAGGGGCAGCTGGGCTCAGTACCCCTCTGGATGATGAAATGAGCTGTAGCAGGAACCTTGGTGTGGTGGCTGGAACAGCAGAGGTGGGCACACCCTGGCGTGGCAAACAAAATGTAGCAGAAAATTCTGCAGCCTTAGCAGGAGCTGCAGAGGTTGGGCAGACATGGGGTATTGAGTTAGTGTAGCAAAAAAGCCCGAGGCAGCAGCAGAAAGCAGTGGGGCTGGGCAGCGGCAGTTGGGCTTCACCTTAGTAACTGCCGCACACAGCCAGCGAGACGCACACTCCGGGAAGGGGGAAGGGTTCAGGGTCCCAGGTTTTTCCCCTGAGGCACCCAAGTAGATGGTGAGGGTCCTTTCCAGTGTGATTGGATGTTACTAAGGTCCCAGTTCAATGGCTGCTCTTATGAGCAAAGGCTCACCCACGGTAAGGAAGAAAACAGTAACAGGCTGGACTCTGCAGTGGCAGCAAATTGTCCTGTAGTAGCAGCAGCTCAACCATTCCCCTCTGATCCCGAGAGCAAGAGAAAGAGCCAGGAGCTGAGCTCAGTCCCTTGACCCTCCAGCCAAAATCTTGAGGTATCTCTGCCCTTTCCCAAGAGAAAAGCCCCCAGCTAAGAGGCTGCAGCCAGCTGCACCCCTTTCCCCCACCTTGGTCACTTCTTTTGTCTCTCTTAAGTACTGGTTGTTATTATCTCTTAGGCAACAGATGGGAGAAAATTCCCTGAGAGAAAGGAAAAAAAAAAAAAAGAAAAAAAAAAATCCTAACCTCCAAGAGTGGAGTATAGTGAAATTCCACATTTCACAGTATTTTCATTCAAAACCCAGCTGCAGTAAAATTTCAGTTTGCAATGCTAAAAAAAGCTGCAATCACAAAAAAAAAAAATATGAGAAGTTTGAAGGTTAAAACACAGTTCACTATGCCAACAATTCAGAGCTACAGATGATTATTAACCTCCAAATTTCACACCCTCCCACTTCAACATGAAAAATCAAGTTGGACACATGAAAATCAGAAGCTTAGTGAAGTATGGTTGAAACATAAAGTTTTAAAAAATTAGGATTTTAGGCAAAGGTTAATATTGCTGATATTAGTTAAAATAGATTTAATAAGCAAACCCAGCTGGAGTTAATTAAAGAATTAATGATTAACCAAAGAATCAGGTTTGAAGTAAGTTTTAAAGTGTAGGTAACTGACTGCTTGTCATTTTATATTTGCTCAGCTGTGCTTGTAATGAGAAACAGAAAACACTGATTAATAGATCTAAAGAAATGTAGACAATTACTAATTTTTTTATAGAAGAGAAATGAAGGAAGGAACTGGAGGTTCTACCAAAAGTAATTTGTATTGTCAAAAAACCAGAAAGGCAGAACGGTCAAAGCAAGGAAGACGAGTTTTACTTCATAATTTTCGCCCTCCCCTCAAATTATGTGACCACCAACTCAAAGAACAAATCACGCATGCTTAATAGCTGTTCAGCTAATTACCATACGAAGTGGGGAAATGGGAGGTATCAATGTGATAAATGTATATGTGCATTTTGAATATTCAGAACTTTTGCAGATAAATAGACCTTGTATTGCTCTGTGCTTTTGCTCTGCGTATTAGGGAGCTATCCCACGCTGCTGAAATAAACATACAATTTCTAACCCTGTTAGAGAGTCTTTGTCCGTCTCAAGTTGAGTATTGATATTAGATCAATACTCATATTTTAATAAATCATGGTTGCTGTGATTTATAGTTTTACCTGTGTTAATTAGTTTAAGCTACTATTCCTAAACATCCAATCTAACTACTTTGATAGCACCCAAGAACCTATCAAGGCAGTGTTGTGATTTAGGAATGGTATTCCCCAATTTAGTGTTCCCACTAAAACACTACAAACAATGCTGCTTTCTCACTCCCCCCTCTGCTTACAGCCTGTAACAGGATGGAGAGGAGAATTAGAAGCACAAAAGGAGATCACAGGTTAAGAACAATTTACTGGAAACAGCAATGAGATAAGGAAATGAACAGTAACAGCAACAATATTCATAACAGGGTGTACAAGGGAGGCAAACGATTCACATGCAATTTGCTCACCAGACAGAGCCTGGCAATACCTGACCAACCACCATGCTATGTGACCCTGAAGGGACCCCTTTCCCTGTCTCTGGAAAATGACCTGAGGTTGTATAGAATACACGCCAGGTCCTAGCCATGCCCCCTCCTGGCTACTGCAAAAATTAACCCTGTCCTGGCTGGAACAAGTACATTATCCACCCTTTTTTCTATACCATCTACATCATGCCCAGATCCTACACTTTCCAACTATATATATACATACATGCATACATACATATATATATATACACAGGTACAAGCACGAGTATAATTTCCATAGCCAATTGCCATCCCTCCAAAAAGTCTGTTGGGTTTGTTTAGTCCATGACTACAGGTTCTTTCTATCCTAGATGTCTTCAAGGGAAGGAGGGTTGGTGTGCTGTCAGATGGTTGCAAACTGCATCAGGAGCTCACAACTGGTCTATCTGGAACAGTCCATCCTCATTGTCCATGGTAGTTATGGCATACAGTGGCAGTGTCATTCAGAAACCAATATCATACAATTCAACATTGCTGACTGTTCTCACCAAAAAATCAAAACCTGTTAAGGTACACATGGCGTTTCCCCATCCCTCTGATTACCCACCAAGTGTACACAGGTCCTTGAGCAAAAATAATCCCACGGCTGGTTTTGACTTTGCTTGAGGCAGGACTAATCCAAACTGTCTTCCCTAACATATTCCTCATAATGCACCAGAGGAACTTTATCCCCTTCTACAGTATGTGGAGGTTTTGATTGGGCAGGGCCAGCTTGATTGGTAGAAACTCTAGTGTTAACTAACTAGGTGGCCTTCATTAAATGTAGATGCCAATGTCTGAAAATCCCACCACCAATTGCTTTCAGTGCGGTTTTTAACAGTCCATTGTACCATTCAACTTTCCCAGAGGCTAGTGTGTGATAGGGAATATGATACACCCACTCAGTACTGTGCTCTCTGGCCCAGGTGTCTATGAGGCTATTTTTGAAATTAGTCCTGTTGTCCAACTCAATTCTTTCTGGGGTGCTATGACGCCACAAGACTTGCTTTTCAAGGCCCAAAATGGTGTTCCGGGCAGTGGCGTAAGGCACAGGGTAGGTCTCCATCCACCCAGGGGTTGTTTCTGCCATTGTAAGCATGGAGCACTTGCCTTCGTGCGTTTGCAGGAGTGTGATGTAATCGATCTGCCAGGCCTCCCCATACTTATATTTCAACCATCATCCACCATACACAGTATTTACCTGCTCGGCCTCCTTGATCACAGTGCATGATTCAGTTATGGATAACCTGGGAGACAGTCTCCATGGTTAAGTCCCCCCTCCTCGACCATGAGCCCATCTGTTGCATCTCTTCCCTGATGGCCTAAGGAGCCATGGGCCCACTGAATCAGAAATAACTGACCCTTATGTTGCCAGTCCAGAGTCACCTGAGACACTTTAATCTTGTGTTGTGGGTTGATGCTGGCCAGATGCCAGGCACCCACAAAGGCTGCTCACTCACTCCCCTCTGCAGCTGGACAGGGGAGAGAAAATTAACAAAGGGTTCAGGGTTCATGGGTTGAGATAAGGACTGGGAGAGATCTCTCATCAAATACCATAACAGGCAAAACAGACTCAAATTAGAGATACGAAATGAATTTATTACTAACAAAACCAGAGCAGGATAAGGAGAAGTAAAATAAGCCCTTAAAAACATGTTCCCACCCCCACTCCTCCCTCCTTCCCAGCTCTACCTCCTCCCCCAGCAGAGGAGACAGGGAATGGGGGTTATGGTCAGTTCACCACCTATGGTTTCTCCTGCTGCTCAGGGCGAGGAGTCGTTCCCCCTGCTGCACTGTGGGATCCCTCCCATGGGAGACAGTTCTCTGTGAATTTCTCCAATGCAAGTTCATCTCATGAGCAACCACTCTCTGCACACTGTTGCAGCGTAAGTCCATCTGTCAGAGACTGAAAATAGTTCATGCCTCAAACATTGATATAAAGTTTTGATCAGAGAAGCCTCCCTGAAGATACCTGACTGGGACCTTGAACTGAGCCAAACTGCTGAGATTACATAAAGGGAAAAGCCTATTGTTCAGTCATCTCAGTCTGAGGGAAAGGAATGCGTCCACAGAAGCTGAAGTCACCAGCTGTACTGAGAATCATTTCTGGGGTGGGGGCAAAGCACAGCTCACAGAAGCCAAGTTTGCACAGCCCTACCCCCCAGCTGAAGGGGGGAGGAGGATGGCGTAACCTCTGGTCAGAGGCAATACACACTCATCCTCCAGTACACAAACTGGCCCAGCTGTGGAGCCCCCCCAACCCCACAAGCCACATCCACGGGACTCTCACATGAGAGGCAGCTGAGGGGGAGTCACAATCTATCACAGACCCCCCAAAGTGCTCCCCAGACACCTTGCACCACAGGAGTGCACATGATGTGAACAGAGTCTGCTGCTAGAGGCTGCCCCCTCCCCTGGGGGGACATGCCTGGACATTTCCACCTGGCCTGAGTGTATATCAACCCATGGCATTCTGTGCTTTTGGGGGACTTCCACCACCAAGACCAGCTGAAGAGGACATCAGGACACCAGTGGGACCCACGGAGTGGTGACACTTCTTTGTCCCTGTCCCTCTCTGTCCCCCCATCTTTCTCCCTACTCCCCCTTTTCTCTCTTTTCTTCTCTCTCTCTCTCTCATATTTACTATCAAATAAAACCCATACTATTGATTGGCATATGGTCTCGCTTGTACCTTAATTCGGGCAGAGGGATCTCTAAAGAACTATAATAATTAGCTCATAACACCATCCCACAGGCAACAGAACCTGTCAAACTGCTGCAGCATAGGCCACTCTTCCACAGGGTACAGTCCTTCAAGGACAGGCTGCTTGTCTCAGTTGAGAGACAAGTTTAGGAGAAAAACACTCTGGAATAAGTGTTTCCCCTAAAAATAAAAGGGTTTCAACAATCCCTTTCTGTCAATAAGAAGTGAATACTAGCGGATGAAAGTGAAAAAAAAACCCATCCATTTATTGACCAACAGAGTGCCCACATGGCACAGTAAAAGGTAAATAAATGCTTGATATTGAACTGTCAGACCTTCTCCTCCCCCCCCCCCCCCCCCCCCTTATTGGAACAAAACCCCAAAATGCCAGTGAATGAAAAAAAACCCCTCAGAAAACCCCTGCCATGGGGGAGGGGGGAGGGGGGGAGGGGGGGAGAACGATGGTGATGGTGCTGACTCCTGTCTCAGGGAAAAAAACCAAAAGGTTCACACAGCACCTCAGGGAAACAGATGGGAACCTGGTGAATCTCTGGTGTTGGTCCCCTCTTCACAGTAGATGAAGCAAGTGGGTTTGGTGTCCTTTCTCTTGCTGGCTCAGCTTTTGTGGAGATGTGGGGCCAAACTGGAGCAGCCCCTCACCTTTCCTGCCAGTTGTTCTCTCTGATCTCGGACCAAAACAAAATTGTCCAGGTCACTTTGAAAAGCAGATGAAGGACTGATGCTGCAGCCTCTCCAAGGCCAGGGAAAGAAAAAAACCTTTACTTACCTATCAACTTTTAAAACTACCTAATTATTAGCTCTCTCTCGCAGGAAGGAAGTTGTATGCTTTCTTGCAACACAGATCACTTCTTATATTTTGACCCCTCTGGCCTAAACTAAGACATTGGGCTAACAAAAAACCCAGGCTAGCCAAGCAAAAAACCCAGACTGCACAGCACGTTGGATGCCTGCGGAGTAAGGCTTTGAAAAAGGCTGCTGAAGAGCCCCAAGTCGCCCCCCTCCCCCTGGACCCACCTTAAAAGTACAGAAATCATTTTTGGGCATAAAACAGATGATCAGGGAATAGACTAATCATCATAAAATCACCCAAAGACACTGTTCCAGCATGGGAGCAGGGCCCCTCTCTTCATGGGTCTCCCCCAGGCTCACACCCTACTCTATGCATCCACCTGCTCCAGCGTGGGGCTCCTCCATGGGCTGCAGGTGTGATAGCATAGGGTTAAAATGTTTCTAAAATCACGGTAGCTGAAGTAGGCCTTGAGAACGGGAGTGGGCATTGTCTTTGCTAAAATCATGTGAACCTACACCTGTGTACCCACCTGTATAGTAGATGATGAAGTTAAATGCGATAATTGCTTAGTAGATATAAGTAAAAATATGATCGCCATAAGAATCACGAGAAAGGAACAACAATCATGAGAAATGTTGTGGGGAGAGGGCTTAAATTCATGTTTGGGTGAAAACAATATACACAATAGAACTGTTGCATCCCCTGCTTTATCCCGCCACGGTACCGGCAACAGAGCGCTAGCGTGAACCTGGGAGGCCGTTCGTATTCTAGAAGGCTTCCCCGGTGAGCCGATGAGGACACTGCTAGTCTGCGTCCCGGTCTGAGGAGATGTTGCCCTCAGAGCACGGCGAAATAGCAGAGAACTCCCAGAGAAGGAGGGCTCTTAGTGTGTGAATTCGGTAGGTTTATTACCTCCAAGGGGCACAGAGACCAAGAGCCAAGAACAGCTCATTACATGGGTATTTAAGAGAGGAACAACATCCAATAAACTGAGGGCAAAGGGGCAATACATGGGAGGGGCCGGGGTACATTGCTGAATGGGGTTTAGGGAGGGGAGGGGGAAGAGAGAACAACGAATGAACAAGGGAGTGACAGGGAATTTCCCAGAACGGGGAAACATAACAGACAAATCAAGGAACCAATAGCAGGAACTTGGGGTTCGTGGCTTGGTGGTCCAAAACACTGCCTCTGGGAGCTTCGGGGGGAAACTCTCGGTCTGTGGAACATGCCACCGGAGGTCCTCGTCTTTCCTGGTTCCGAACCACAGCAACATAGAACAATATCAAGTTGATGATTCACATATGATTATACAACAGTTATGTAAGGAAAGGGTATAAAAATGTATCCATCTCGAATCCATGTGGGAATCAGATTTGGGTCTGAACCCCGATTCCCAGAGCTCTTCAAATAAAAGCACCTGCATAAAATCATCCAGTGATTATGCGTTTCTACGCTAACATAACCAGGTCCTTGTGCAAAAACAACCCCGTGGATGGGTATGCCTTTGTCTGAGGTGGGACTAATCCAAACAGTCTTTCCTAAAATACCTTTCATGTGTACCACAGGGACTTTATCTCCGTCCACTGTGTGCAAGGGTTCAGACTGGGCAGGACCAGCTCGATTGATGGAGCCTCGTGTGTTGACCATCCAGGTGACCTTTGCTAAGTTCATTTCCCAATTTTTGAAGGTCCCCCCGCCAAGTGACTTCAGGGTGGTCTTAAGTAGTCCGTTGCACCGTTCAACTTTCCCGGCAGCTGGTGCATGATAAGCGATATGTTATATCCACTTGATGCCATGTTCTCTGGCCTAGCTGTTTATAAGGCCATTCTTGAAATGGGTCCCGTTGTCCGACTCAATTCTCTCAGGGGTGCCATGTCTCCACAGGACTTGCTTTTCCAGGCCTAAGATGGTGTTCTGGGTGGTAGCGTGAGGCACAGCATAGGTCTCCATCCATCCAGTGGTTGCTTCCACCATGGTCAGCACATAGCGCTTGCCTTGGCGGGTTTGGGGAAGGGTGATGCAGTCAATTTGCTAGGCTTCCCCATACCTATACTTCGACCATCATCCACCGTACCACAGAGGCTTCACCCGCTTGGCCTGCTTGATCATAGCGCAGGTCTCGCAGCCATGGATGACCTGTGAGATGCTGTCCATGGTCAAGTCCACCCCTCGGTGACGAGCCCATCGGTACGTTGCATCTCGTCCCTGATGACCGGAGGCATCATGGGCCCAACGAGCTAGAAATAATTCTCCCTTGTGCTGCCAGTCCAGATCCACCTGCGATACTCTCAGTTTGGCAGCTTGGTCCACCTGCTCGTTGTTACGATGCTCTTCATTGGCCCAACTCTTGGGTACGTGTGCATCCACATGTCAAATCTTCACGGTCAGCCTCTCTACACGGGGAGCGATGTCCTGCCAAATCTCAGCGGACCAGATGGGTTTCCCTCTGCGCTGCCAGTTGGCCTTTCTCCAGCGATCCAACCATCCCCACAAAGTGTTAGCTACCATCCAGGAGTCGGTGTAGAGATAGAGCCAAGGCCACTTCTCTCGCTCAGCAATATCCAAAGCCAGCTGGACAGCTTTAAGCTCTGCAACCTGACTCGATCCACCTTCTCTCTTGGTAGCTTGTGCAACTTTTCGTATGGGGCTCCATACAGCAGATTTCCATTTCCAGTTAGTGCCCACAATTCGGCAGGAACCATCAGTGAAGAGGGCATATCGTCTTTTGCTCTCCGGTAGCTCATTATATGGTGGGGCTTCCTTGGTATGTGTCACTTGCCCCTCCTCTTCTTCAGAAGATAATCCAAAAGTTTCACCTTCAGGCCAGTTTGTTATAATTTCCAGAATCCCAGGGCGATTAGGGTTTCCTATCCAGGCTCGTTGTGTGATCAGCGCAATCCACTTGCTCCACGTGGCATTGGTGGCATGATGTGTGGAAGGAACCTTTCCCTTGAACATCCAACCCAACACTGGTAGTCGGGGTGCCAGAAGCAGCTGTGCTTCAGTGTCAATTACTTCCGAGGCAGCTCGAACCCCTTCATAAGCCGCAAGAATCTCTTTCTCGGTTGGGGTATAGCTGGCCTCAGATCCTTTGTATCCCCAACTCCAGAACCCGAGCGGTCGTCCTCGAGTCTCTTCAGGTCCCTTCTGCCACAGGCTCCAGGATGGACCATTCTCCCTGGCCGCAGTGTAGAGCACATTTTTCACATCCTGCCCTGTTCTGACTGGCCCAAGGGCTACCACATGGGCAATCTCCTGCTTAATTTGTTTGAATGCTTGTTGTTGTTCAAGACCCCACTGGAAATCATGTCTTTTTCGTGTCACGAAGCAAAGAGGGCTTACAATCGTGCTGTATTCTGGGACATGCATTCTCCAAAACCCAACAGCTCCTAGAAAAGCCTGGGTTTCCTTCTTGTTCATAGATGGGGACATAGCAGTGATCTTGTTGACTACTTCTGTCAGGATCTGGCGACGTCCATCTTGCCACTTGACTCCTAAGAACTGGATTTCTTGAGCGGGTCCCTTAACCTTACTTCGCTTGATGGCAAAACCAGCTCTTAGGAGAATCTGGATGATCTTTCCTTTCTTGAAGCCTTGCCCTGCTGGGCTCCCCCATACGATCATGTTGTTGACGTACTGCAAATGTTCTGGAGCCTCAGCCTTTTCCAGTGCAGCCTGGATCAGTCCATGGCAGATGGTGGGGCTGTGCTTCCACCCCTGGGGCAGTCGGTTCCAGGTGTACTGCACGACCCTCCAGGTGAAAGCAAACTGAGGCCTGCATTCTGCTGCCAGAGGGATGGAGAAAAAGGCATTGGCAATATCGATGGTCGCGTACCACTTTGCTGCCTTGGATTCCAGTTCGTACTGAAGTTCCAACATGTCTGGCACAGCAGCACTCAGTGGTGGTGTGACCTCATTCAGGCCACGATAATCCACTGTCAGTCTCCATTCTCCACTGGACTTACGCACTGGCCATATAGGGCTGTTAAAGGGTGAATGAGCCTTGCTGACCACCCCTTGGCTTTCCAGTTTACGAATCATCTCGCGGATGGGAACCACAGAGTCACTGTGCGGTACTGCAAACAGTGCACTGTCGCTGTGGTGATTGGTACCTGTTCTTCAACTTTCAGCAGTCCCATAGCAGAGAGGTCGTCTGAGAGACCAGGCAAGGTATTTAGCTGTTGGATATCTTCTGTTTCTACTGCGGCTATCCCGAAAGCCCAACGATGTCCTTTTGGGTCTTTGAAATACCCATTTCTAAGATAGTCTATGCCCAGGACGCATGGGGCCTCTGGGCCGGTCACAATGGGGTGTTTCTGCCACTCATTCCCAGTTAAACTCACTTCAGCTTCCAATACAGTCAGCTGCTGGGATCCTCCTGTCACCCCAGAAATAGAAATAGATTCTGTTCCCACGTACCTTGATGGCATCAGGGTACATTGAGCGCCGGTGTCAACCAAAGCCATATATCTTTGTTGGTCAGATGTGCCAGGCCATCAGATCCACACAGTCCAATAGATCCGGTTGTCCCTTTCCTCTACCTGGCTAGGGGCAGGGCCCCTCTATTCCTGATCATGGTACATGTTGCTCTCTTCCTGTAAATATGTTCTTGAGGTCCCTTCAAGAGGATCAGTCATACAATCATTCCTATACTGTCCAGAGTTCTGTCCACAAGAGACCGGAGTGGCATTGACTCTAGGTGGGCTTCTTGTGGTAGCTGTTCCTCTTTTCAGTTCACATGTACAGAGGCTGCTAAGGAAGAGGTGGGTTTTCTATTCCGACTTCCTCATGTCTTCTCCATGCTCCTGAAGGAAAAACCAGAGTTTATCTCACGGTGTGTATCTTCTTTCTCTGGCTGGGGGACGTCGATTCCTAATAGCAGAGACTCTTGTTGGTTCTGGTGAGATATGGTGAATTTCTTGCTTCAGCTCCTTTCTGAGTTTCTCTTCCAAGCTCCGGACGTGCTCAGCCAGCTTTGTTTCCACAGATGAGACATGGGTGTGTAACGGGGCAGTGACAGTGTCCTCATAAATTCTTAGTTTGTTGACCAGTCCTCCCACCTTGTCCGCTCCTTCCCTCCATTGCAGTGTTGCTAGGTAACAAGAGCGTATGTCTGGTCCGAGCCATGCAAATCTCAACCACATCTGTGACGTGCATTGGACATCATCTGGGTTCTTAGGGAATCTCTCATCTTCTGAGAAAATGATCTCCAGCACGGCCAATTCTCTCAGGCATCGGATACCTTGTTCCATTGTGCTCCATTTTCCTTGGTGCACCTGGAGGTCTTCTTTACAAAGGTATCTGTCCCTTATACTTGCCAGCAGTCGCCGCCAGAGGCTGAGAGTTTCTTGGTTTCTCCCGATCCCCTGGTCGATGACCACATCCTGGGTCAGGGATCCAAGTTGCCTAGCCTCACTTCCATCTAGAATGGTGTCATTGGCTGCAGCATCCCAGATGCAAAGCAGCCAGGTCAGGATGGATTCATTTGTTGTGCAGGTGAACTCCCTCCGTAGGTCATGCAGCTCACCCAGGGATAAAGAGCGAGTGATGATCTCTGGCTCTGTCTCTTCTGCTTGGTGCGAAGGTCCAGCCTCCTCCTCATCGGTCGCTGTGCGGGCTGATTTGCTCCTGGTTTTCTTTTTCTGAAGGGGGGCAACTGCTACTGGCTTAGGCTCTTCTGGCTTGGTGATGGCTTGTGTGGAGACTGTTGTTTCTTTCAGTCTCTTTTTCCTCCATGACAGTTTGTTTAGATATGGTGCCTGTTGTTCTGCTGCTTTTCTTGTCCTCATCCTGAGGATACTGTGCCACATCGAGCATTGTTCTGACTCTAAGCATGGTGTACACAGTGCAGGCTGTACAAAGAAGACAAAGCAGAACTAACAGCAAGATTATACTGTCTTTGACATCCAAAGGGAACTCAATATTTTCAAAAACTGTTGTGTCAGGTCTGAAAGGCTGAAAGAAACCACTCTCTACTCTTTCCTCTAGGGGCTGGATGCGATTGTTGAGGAGGTCCCAGATGTAGCAGCCCAGACTAGGACAAGTAAACAAAATTGAGTATATATTCCGAATGGTGTTCATTGCCTCGGAGGTTATCATGCAATAGACATAATAAACTAATAAAGCAATTTTTATATGATACCCTGGTCTACACACAGAAGCATTACTACGGGCAGGTAGTTCCCCATGTGTGGAAATATATATAGAGCAAGGTACAGGACCCATGTAAGTACGTTGAGTATCATGGTGAATAGGTGACTTCTAGAACACAAAATTGTAATTCTGACTTTCCTCAGGACCTTGGCCTCAGGTTGGGCGCCAAAAAATGTGGTAGTTTGAAAGCAAATCAGTGAGAGACTCAAAGTCAGAACTACAATTTAATAGAAAAAATAAAACAAATGCAATAGTACAAAAACACTGACAGAGTCAGAATACAACCTGACACCCTGTCAATCAGGGTGTTGGTAGCAGTCCAATTAGGTGGTGGCTGCAGTTTTCTGGGAGTGATAGATGTGGTTCTGTTGAAGCAGTGATCCTGTGGAAAGGTGTAGTTCTCCTCTGAAGGTCCAGTGGTGGTGTAGAAGGGTCTGGTCTTCCTCTGGGAATCCAGTGGAAAAGTTGACTTGTGGTGTTTCAAATTCCAGATTATATCCAGATAGGGATGCTTGGTTCCTCCCCCTGGTCGGAGCATCTCACAATGGGATGATGTAGTTTTATCAGTGGGACTCAATGGCCCATTAACAGAAGATATCCCCTGGAGTTACCAGGGATGAGTAAGGAAGAGTGCCCTACCTGGTTTTAACAGCTGGCCCATTAGAAGACATGCCCTGGGGCCATCAGGGACCAGCCAGGAAGAGTGCCCCACCTAGCCCCAAACAGCCCATGAAGATGGTGATAGAATACATACCATTGTAACCTAAGACATACTGTTAGGGCAGAGGTGGGTTTTCCATTCTATTTCCTCATGTCCTCTCTGTGGCCATGTAGGTAAGACCACAAGTGACCTTGTGGTGTGTACCCTTTCTCTTGAGCAGGGTGGCACTTTCTCCCAATAGCAGAGACTCTTGTTTGTGCTAGTAGGGCATGGGTCACTTCTTTAAATTGCTGGTAGTCCTCTTTAAATTGATGGTGGTTCTTGGACAGTCTTTACACAGATGAGACACAGGCCCATATAGGGTAAGAGATACTTTCTTAATATTGCTGGAGTTTGGTAACCAAATTATCCACTCTTTGTTCTCTTTCTTTCATTGACATCAATGCCAATTAGTTGATGCATGACAGTGGCACTCTCCATAGGAACTTCTGCTGCACGGTTTGTGTACACTTGACCCTATCTGGATTTATAAGGGATTGCTCATTATTTGAATCCTTAAAGAGTACCTCCAGCACGGCTAATTCTCTCAGGTACCGGATACCTTGCTCCATGGTGTTCCACCTGTCTTGGTGCACTACTAGATCATCCTTGAAAGATATCTTTCCCTCAAGCTAGATAGAAGTTGCCTCCAGAGGCTGTGTTTCTATTCTTTTCACAATCTCCTGGTCAATGCCCACATCCGGGACAGGGATCACAGTTGCTTGACTTTACTACCATCTAGTTTCGTATTGTGGGTCATGACATCCCAGCATCAGAGCAACCAGGTCACCAGGGGCTCACCCAACTGTCAGTTGAAATCTTTTTGCATATCTTGCAGCTTACCCAGGAATAGGGATTGGATGATTACCCCTGGCCCTGCTTCTTCCTCCTGTGAGGGCCCTACTTCTTCATCCCTAAAAGATCTGATTTTGTCTTGACTTTCTTCTTCTGTATAGGGGCAACTTCTACCAGCACAGGTTGTTTCTTTGGTTCAGCTGCAGTTTGAGAGGCCATAGTGCCTGTTGGTCTGCTTTCCTCCTCCTCCCCCCGAGGGTACTGTCTAGTAATGGGCAGTGTCTGATAAATAGCAGCCATGGCCTAGCACCTTGCATAACTTCGTGCCTCTCTAGAACTGCCACAGCATTTTTTTCCAATATACTGCCACTTTATCAGGGTCCTGTAGTTGTTCAGGGGTGAACTTCCAAACCATTGCAGCAGAGTGGTCCTTCAAAAGCTGGCTGATTTTCTCCCACCTTCCATGACAGTCATGATTATCCACCCTCAGGGCAGATCTCTGAAAGACCCTCCTAAAAATCTCTTGTAACTCTAAACATGGTTTGGACCTCACTGAGGAGACCTGGCAGACATAGCAACAAGAACATGCTTTCCTTAACACCCAAAGGGAATTCAAAATTCTCAAAACCTGTTGCAACAGGCTCGAAGGAGGAAAAGGGGGTGAAAAGCTGGGAAAATTCATCCTCCCCTGTTCCCCCCACAGGGTGGGTATGATTATTAAAGGACTCCTAGAAGTAGCACGCAAAGTAAGGGCACAAGGGAAGCACTGAAGACACATCCCAAATGACCCTCATTGCCCTTGATGTTCTGTCATAAACTGATATCACACAGTAAATCAGCAAAACACTCCTGATCCCTCTCCCTGCTCTGAAAATTATCACGAGGAGCACATGTTGCATATATGAGAATATATACAGGGTTAGGCACCACAACCACATGAACAGACCAAGCAACATTGTGACCAGTGGTTTTGAACCTAATACAAGAAATACTTAGATCAAATTTGGTTCCAACCCGCTCTGGTAAGATCTGTTGTTATCTCAACCCTTTGAGCCCCAAATTGGGCACCAAAGAAGGCTGTCATGGTTTAGGAATGGTATTCCCCAATTTAGTGTTCCCACTGAAACACTCCAAACCATGTGCCACTTGCTCACTCCCCCCTTTTCCCTGTGGCAGGCTGGAGAGGAGAACTGGAAGCACAAAAGGTAAAGATCACGGGTTGAGATAAGAACAATTTACTGGAAACAGCAATGAAATTAGGAAAGAAACAGTAATAGCAACAATATTAATAACAAAAGTGTGTGAAGAGGTGTCCTGGGTTAGGCCAGAGGGGTCAAAATCTAGGAAGTGATCTGTGCTGCAGGAATGCAGGAAGGAATACAACTTCCTTCCTGCGAGAGAGAGAGAGCCAATAATCAGGTAGTTTTAAGAATTGATAGGTAAGTAAACCAATTAAAAAGTTGGTCCGCCTTCAAGGAAAAAACCATATATAAGCAGAGACTCTCTGACGCTCTTCCTCTTTGGACCTGCTGCTGCTGTGTGGAGAGGAGCAGCCCCCCTCCACCTCCTTCCAAAGGAGGGATGGGGGGGGGGGGAAGGGAGGTTTTACGGCAGCCGTGCCGCTGCAGCCGGGCAGGCATGGGGGAGGAAACGATTGGAATTTTCAGCAAATCCAGCTCAGCCGGTGTGTCAGCTACACTACAGGGAGAGCCGGGCCAGGCAAGGACCGGGTCGGACTCCATCCAGCTCGGGCCAGGCCCTGCCCTGTCACCCCGGGCCCAGATGGCCCCACCAGGCTGAGCCAGCTTGGCAGAGCCAGGCAAAGACTCTTGAAAGCGTCTGACATCCAGCTCGGACCTGTTCAAACAGCCCGGCAAAGAGCACGTGATCTTCACACTGCCGGAGAGAGAGAGACAGAGATTAACTCTCTCCATGCCTGGACTAAACTCACAGACACCCATCCTTCCTTGCAGAGAGAGGAACGAGTGAGGACACCTACATAGTGCAGTGCAGAGACTTTACAGTCAGTGAGGAAAGCAGAACTGATACTCACAAGGGGGTGCATGGGAAGTTGCTTCAAGAGTGAAGCTGAAAACTCTTTTGGAGAACCATGGTTGGGGACTGAGCTAATAAATTCCCTGTAATATATGAAGATATAGTCCAAAGGGGGATGTGAGGTTCTCATTGCAGCCAATGAACTGAAATACCTAAGTACAGACAAGTAAGTGTTGAAAAAGTACAGCCTGATGAGAAACTAGAACCAAGAGAGAGGAGAGGCTGTGACTCAGAGCCCTGGTCCCAGGGAGAATGCTAGAGAACCTGAGTTGTCAGGAGAACCTGTGCTGCTAAGCACAGAAGAAAGGATTTTTCTTTGTTGCTGCAATTGAACTAGGCATCCTTAAAACAGGTACCCTGTAGACTGTTCATAACCCACCCAAGTGGCTGTGGGAAGGCTACTGGTGTGGGAGAGATCCACCATTAAGTTGGACTTTGCTCCGGGTGGCGGTTAATGGTGAGGCAGAAGACCCATAAAAACTGTATTTTTCTTACAGAAGATCCATAGTGTAAGCAAAAGAAACTTCTCTCCCTAAATGAACTGGAACAAAAGCTGTTTCTGAGGTAGTAAACTGACTGGAAGTCAAAGTGTTGTCTTTTGTATGTTGTCAGGGAGAATGAAATGGAGAGTGGGGAAAGAGGGGTAGTCTGAAGAGTTTGT
This sequence comes from Eopsaltria australis, assembly GCA_034509425.1. Taxonomy (NCBI): domain Eukaryota; kingdom Metazoa; phylum Chordata; class Aves; order Passeriformes; family Petroicidae; genus Eopsaltria; species Eopsaltria australis. The sequence continues at coordinate 53,574 of JAVTVJ010002169.1, read as the reverse complement.
TCTAGTTTTTTCTTGAGGTTTTTTTTTCTTTTTTCCCTTTGTCTTAGATATATTAATAAAACTTTGTACTTTATAAAGTTTGAGCCTGCTTTGCCTACTCCTAATCCTTATCTCACAACAAGCAATCAAGTAAATTTAAGTAGGTGTGCTAGCATTTAGCCACAAACCTGAATAAGCAAACTAAAACCACGACAAGAGGGTGCACGATTCACACAGGATTTGTTCACCACACAGAACCTGGCAATACCTGCCCACCCACCACGCTACATGACCCCAAAGGGACCCCTTCCCCTGTTCCCAGAAAATGACATGAGGTTGTAAAGAATAACCTCTGTATGCTAGCCATGTCCCCTCCTGGCTACTGCAAAAATTAACCCTGTCCTGGCCAGAACCAGGACAGGCAGATATTCCTACTTACTTAATGCATTTAAATCAGGCACCTCAGCCAACAGCCTAGGTTCTCTACCAGAGAGCAATTCAGAGTCCCAAATTCAGACTTTACCTCTCTGTTCCGATTATACAGATAGTCTGAAATTAAACTATTTATGCTGCTTGCCTGCAATCAGTCTCAAGGAGGTTAAGTTCTGATTAAGCACAATGTCCTGAATAAGAGCAGGAAAACACCACAGCTCTCGCTGCTCTAGATTTATATAACAGCAACTGAAAGCCAAAGTACTCTGCAAGACGCTAAAGTAACAGCGGAGAATTCCTGCTGCAGAGAGCTTACCACCTAGACAGGAAATATGCACTAAAGTAAGGAGGAAATACACAGAGAAAATGCTCTACTATCAGTTCTCACAATTTAAAGCCACAAGAGTCCAAGCATTTGACATTGTTCTCAAAGCCTCAGCCCTGAAACAACATCAAAATGAAATCAAGTTTTTCTTTGGAGGGAAAAGGGTTCTTAAACGTTAGCTCAGCATATCCAAGTTGCCAAAAGGCAATTAAAAAATAATTTTTAGGTCTGGGTTTTTACATCAACTATCTGATTTTTTATTACTTAGCTTTGGCAATACTATGAAAATCAAGCTCAGACAGAGTTAGTGACGAGAGATATCAGAACCCAGGGTCACAGAATCACAGTCCAAACTTAAGGCACCAATTACATACAGAGTTTTTCCAGCTTGACAATACAGATAAGCAGCTGGCTACCCATACTTTAAGCATCTCCATTTGAGTACTCCCTGCTTGGTAACTATTTTATTTTACAAAACAGTCTCATTGAAAAAAAAATCACTTTTCATATGTACTTTGGACTTCAGTACTTTGGCAGAAGAGAAGAGGGATGAAGTCGCATTCCTTACGTACCACAGGCATTCCGCATTAAGATGCTTGGGCAGGCACTGGTCAGATTTTGAAGAGCAGAACAGCAGTGGGATAAGTCAGAAAGGCACTGGATTAAGAAACAGGAGTAGGTAAAGTTACTCAAGAACTGACAAAAGGATTTAAATGAAATACAGGCAAGCAAATGTTTCAAATGCAGATAAATTCCCTTGTGCCACTAAGCTGTGGCTGAAACAGCAATCGCAGGAGACAATACCTTAGTGGTACTAACAGAAGTTAAAAAAAATTACCTACATAGACTGAGATGGTCTTGCATGCAGGCAGCACCACAGGTCCACAGATAATGTCTGCGGTGTCCTTGTCTACTTGGAAGTGCCCACCAAAAAAAGGGTACGGTGAAGGTTATTAATTACAACATTCAAGGCAAAGCAAGTAATATTGCCATAACTGAAAGAACACATACAGAAATCCACAGTAAGAGGACTACAGAATTAGGTCATCCAACTGATTCAAGTTGCAAACTGCTCATAAATGCAATGGGAGCCTTTCACCCAGACAAGCCACTCTTATCTGTTTCACAGGTGAAAGTAATCATCTGTGCTAGTAGGATGCAATTTGATTGTGGTAGGAAAAAGCAACTGCTTTAATAAACTTGATCAAGAGTAGAAATCTGTATCACTAAACACACATAGATCCAGAACCTGCACAACAGCTGTATGAGAAGTGATTTTAACATCTAAACTGCACCTTTCCAGCCACAACATGCAGGACAGTTGTGCCATTCATTTGGGTGGGTTAGAATGACTCCTAACCTTCAACAGAAAATATAGACAGCAATTAATAAAAAACCCAACCATCATGAGAATTAAAAGTTTTATTAGTGTATTCACATATTAGGCAAATGCAACACACATGAAGCTTATTTCTTAGGTTCACAAGTTCTACCAATACATTAATCTAGTGGTAAAACTAGCATAAATTGGTAACTGCTTTGCCAATTTTTGAAAGGTGTCTGGCCCACTTTTTCAAGGCTTAATTTTTGGTATTGCTTCTATGCCCTAGTCATGGCATAAAAATATCCATCACTATTGCCAATTCAGTTAACAGATTAAAAACTGTAACACTGGCCCCATTTTTCTTCTAAAAGCTATCACTAGCTGTACTTACAAAGTACAGTACTAGTGTAATGGATGAAACAATGGGAAAAACAGACACAGACAATCCCGCTACTGCCACAATAACAAAAGAATGACAGACAGCTAGATCACAAGCTCCTTAGTAAGATATATATTTTTCAAGTCAGAATAACCCTTCTATATAGCTTCCCAACCCATCCCCAACCCAGACTTATTTGTAGAATATATTTCAGAATATTTTTATTATGGTGCAGCTGTAGTGTCCAAGGGTTCACAATAACATGCACTGTCACAAAGAACCTAGAAGTCCTCCTTTGCTGGTCATACCTCAGCAACCACTATCCTAGAGGTTTTGCAGAAGCAACTACTTTTAATAACAAGACCCATTATGACATAATGAATGTGTATGATCTGGTATGCAAGTAAGCTATACAAAGCCACACAGATCAAAAATTTAAAATCTGTTACTGAAATATATTAAGAAGATGCATCTATTTAAAACCTATATGAAAGAGTAGTTTACCTTGGGAAAGAGTTTTTCAAGGTATTTAGCTCCAAAACCTAAAATCCACGACTTTTAGTGACATCTGTTCAATGAAAAAATACAGATGTAAGGGGTAAGCCAATAATATTGTGTACTTAATCCAGTATCCAATGCTACGATAAATTCTCATTCCATGAGAAAAAAACACTGACTTCAATGATTCAAGGTAAACAAAAAAGTCCCAAATTACACCATTGTCAGCAATAATACTGGCACCAAATTCATCTATTCAGATGGGTAGGGAAAAGTAGATTCTTAGTGCGATGGATACTTGGAATTTATAATATGAATTGATTTAGGCCCCATTAAGTATATAGTGTCTTAAAATTTCACGGATGAATCTCAAGACATTTCTTTCCCTTCCAAATGAGGGATTTTCTTTTTCTTTAAGAAGGCAGCAAAAAGTTGAGCTTTTTAGGCTTAGGAAACTCAAAAATCTGCTTATATAAAAAAATATAAAAGAATAAGGGAGTAGAGTCTTGGAATTTTATAAGAGATCTACCCAAATAAAAAAAACCCAAGCAACTATTTATGGGAACTAAAATGTAGAACAGCACAATACTGTGATATTTGAGATCATGATGCATTACTTGTACATATACTTAGTTATTCATATTATTGATAAACCGTTAGGACACTCAATTATATACCAAATAAAAACACCTTTAAGAGTCTTGAGAACAGTCCCATCTTCTTTCTGAAGAAGGCATTTCTATACACTAAATTTTCATCTAGTAGCAGAGTATAGGAAACAGAATCCACAAGGTGCTTTAATTGATGAGACCTCAAGTGCTGTTTTTCTTTTTTTTTTTTCTTTTTTAAAAACCTTTTTAGATAGTAAACAGTTCATGGGGACCACACACAAATACTATGACAGACGAGGTGTTATATTAAGTCTGTTGATTAGACTTGATATTTAGCCCACTGGTAACAGAAGAAGGAATTTTACGACATGCTGGAGCAGCGTACTGAAGGGGAGCCCATCTGAGTCAATACTTTGTCCAACCATTGTAGAGGTCCATTCAGATGAAGTTCAATCCAGCAAGGAGTGCTTGTTACTGTTTGCCGCCTAGAAAATAAAGAACAGGAAAGTCAGAAAGCAGCTTTAGCTACCATAAAGTTCTCAATCATACGATCAAATCTGTTTCCATCTATATCTCATACACAGAAAGATAGAAATCCACAAGCATTACCATTACTGTTACTAAACTTTTTTCAGACAGTCTTTGAAGGAAAAAAACCCAACAAAAACTCCAAAACACTCCACATCTGTAATAATTACATGCTTGTCCATAATACATTGAGAATATTCCACTCTGGACAATAAGAGCTTCAGCATTTTCTACAAGTACCACACCAAGACCTTTACATCTAAAAAGAAATTAAAAACTGAAGATTGTCCAATCAATGTGGTGTTCACATCACAGCTGTGTGCAGCTGTGTCATAGGGTAATTGCTATTAAAAATTTCCAGTGTAGAAAGAGGAGGTAGAGTCGGAAATGAGGTAGCCAGCATAAACTCCGCCTACCAAAAAAACTCATAAAACCAAGAAAGCACCTGAAGAAACTCTCTTGGAGGCTTCCGGTTCGCAGAGGAAAGACGCTGCTCTCCTCCCCTCTGCACCAGCTGGGCAAGGTCTCTCCCAGACCACATGGTCTGGGAACTGCTAACCCACCTGGTGTGGGGGGGTAGGGGGAGGAGAGAGAGAAAGAGAAAACTCAAGCTGCTTCATCTTGCTGCCCTTGGCTAAAAAACTTCACCAGCTCTGTCTGCCTAACCTAGGCTAGGCTGGTTTCCCCCCCCCCCCCCTCTCCGCGGCATGGCCCAACGGGAAAAAGGTTTGGGGTCAAGCCCCGTGAACCTCGGGAGCGCCCCGCCTGGTTAGCCCCGCAGCAAACTCAGCACAGGGGAGAGAAAACAGAAGGAGCTCAGACTGAGCCCTTCCCGCAGCTCGGGTGCGGTTTCGTTTACTCCTTGCAACTCTGTGCGGGAGGGAGAAAGGACTTGAATTAAGCCTCTCCCGCAGCTCGAACACAGCTTCTGCCGGGCGGCCCCCACGTGCACTTCGGCACGGAAGGGGGCTTAAACCAACCCCTGCAGCATGGACACGGTCCCGCCGGACCCTTGCGATTTCAAACGCGGCTTAGATAAGAGCCAGCATAGACAAACTCTTTTCCTTCAGTTCAGGCACGGACTTAACAACACTCAAACTTCGCGGGCGAAAGGCACGTGACCAGCACCCAGCTGAAAGACAAATTAACTGTTTCTTTCTAATATCATAATAAGACTTTAAAAACATTCATTTCTCCTTCTCACACAGAAAGAGCATGAAAATAAAGGCACCTACAAAAGGTACAACATAGAGACTTTAAGTTAATAAATATAACTAAGCTTATTTTTTTTCAAAGAAAGAAGAGATGAGAAGTGCTTCACTGCTGAAAGTTCTTTTGTAAAAACATGTTGATAAAGTTAGCTGTAATATACCCTGTAATATATGAATAATGGTCTAAAAGAAGTGAGAAAAAGGGAATGTAATGTTCTAAGTTATAAGCAGTAGACTGAGACTTTTGTGTATTAAGATTTTTCTTTCCTCGCCCCAGGAAAACAGTAGAAGACTTGTGTTGGTAATGATAAAGTAAGGGGATGTCGTTGTCACTGTAATAGAAATATTTGCTCTCAAAAAGAACACCTCAATGACCATCATATGTCCATTGGTGTAGCCCTGGGAAAGCTACTGAAATGGGAAGGGGTCTAGAAAAGGAAAATACCTCTCTTCAAAGAGAAAATTGCTTACTAGAAAGCTAATAACCATAAAAACTGTGTTTCCTATAAGAGTCAGTATGATAAAACAAAAGAAAGCTTATCTCTCTACATAAATTAAGAAAACTGTGAAGTTCCAGAGGTGGTAGATTAACTATAAGTTGAAGTGTTACCTTTTGTATAGTCAACAAGAAAGAAAATAAGAAAGGTGGAGAGGGAAAAAGAGTGTTCTGAAAAGTTTAGTGTTGATGCCTAATTATTATTCCTGTTTTAAGTCTGTTAATAAAATTCCTTTTTGTATTCCTTAAAGTATAAGCCTGCTTTTGCCTACTATTAATCCTTATCTCACAACAAAATCAAAAAATCTAAACTACAAAATTAATCTTCATACCTAATTTTAATTCCCAAACCTCAAAACCGCAACAAGCTGCATTGCAACCTTCAAAGAGTCTGCATGCATAACTGGGTTTGAATTTTGTAGACAATTACTGAGAAATACAGAATAGAAACCCTTGACTCTGCACTATCAGCATGGCCAAACAGCACAATGCTATGATGATCATAGGGTCTGGCTTTTTTGGAGCACATGACAAGATAAATGTATAAGGAAACTGCTAGATGTTGTCAGAAACATTACATCAAAACACAGTGTGTGGTTATACCGTGCTAACTGATGCTATCTCAAAGGCACACTAAACTTTCATCTCCAATTTTATGTAACCTTACACTTCTACATATGTTTTGTACTGCAACATCCTCACAAAAACAACCAAAGTAAAAATTGTGTTTCCATTGTCTTCTATATAAACTTACCTATAAATTTCCACAATAGAAGCCCTTAATTAAACACCATATCACAAGTCAGTAAGACTGAAGGGCTGACAATCAAAAAAGCTTCATTCACTCTCCCATATATCCTTCTTTCAGAGATCTGTTGTTCAAAAATTTTTTCTCATCTCCAAAGTAAAAAAATCAATATCAGACATACTCTGCCTGAAAAATCCTGTTTTTTTCACTGTACCTGCTCCAGGAATGGGAATTTTCCCAAACTGGACTGCCAAGACTACTGTTGCTAAGCCAGTTTTTCCTAGTAATTCTAGCTATCCCAAAGTCAAATCAAGAAGGCATTAAGATTCAAAGGCAGCAGATTAGTCAGACACAAACCCAGTCCCTTCATTTTTACTGTTGGCACTGCAACCCTTTACTTTAAGGAAATCTGTTTATATAAACAGAGGAACTGAAAAGGCAGAAAAATTAAGCCAGAGTGAAGATGAATTTCCAAAGTTGTTGGTGACTTCACATTTTCTAGGAAAAGAAAGCAGCTGGGGTCTGTGCACTCTCAGCACTTTAAAAAACGTTATCTTAGCCCCAAATGCCTATGCCAAAATAAAGTGATCCAATAGAACAACCTAAACCACAGGAAATAAAATTCCATTTAGTCTTGAATCCTTTCCCAAAGAAGGAAGTTCATTATTCTAATGCTGTTAACTCCCCTACAATGTGTTCCACAACACACTTCCTCAGAATTTTCTAACTGGTTCTGTTCAACAACCCTAGCTTTGTACTACACTGGCAGAAGTTGATAAAATAGCAACAGTTGCTTAGCAGTTGTCTCAAAGGTAAAACCCAACCTCTTCTACCCACAGATTTCCAGTTCACATATCACTAAGTCTGTGTAGTGGTTTTAGTTTGCTTATTTAGGTTTGTGGTTAAATGCTAGTACACTTACTTAAATTTATTTGATTGTTTGTTGTGAGATAAGGATTAGGAGTAGGTAAAGTAGGCTTAAACTTTATAAAGTACAAAGAAGTTTTATTAATATATTTAAGACAAAGGGAAAAAGAAAAAAAAAACTTAAGAAAAACTAGAACAAACTTTCTAGACTACTTCTCTTTTTCTACTTCTCTATTTCATTTTCTTTGACAACATACAAAAGACAACATTTCGACTTCTAGTCAGTTTATTACTTCAGAAACAGCTCTTGTTCTAGTTCTTTAGGGAGAGAAGTTTCTTTTGCTTACACTATGGATTTTCTGTAAGAAAAATACAGTTTTTTATGGGTCTTCTGCCTCACCATTAACCGCCGCCCGGAGCAAAGTTTAGTTTAATGGTGGATTTTTTTTACACTAGTAGTTTTCCCATAGTTACTATGGTGGGTTATGAACAGTTTACAGGGTACTTGTTTTAAGGATGTTTAGTTCAATTGTAGTAACAAAGAAAATCCTTTCTTCTGTGCTTAGCAACACAGGTTTTTTTGACAGCTTAGGTTCTTTAGCATTCTCCCCAGGACTAGGGCTCTGGGTTACAGCTTCTCTTTTCTTTTGGTTTTAGTTTCTCATCAGGCTGTACTTTTCTAACACTTACTTGTCTGTACTTAGGTATTTCAGTTTATTGGCTGCAATAAGAACTTCACATCTCTTTTTGGACTATATCTTCATATATTACAGAGAATTTATTAGTTCAGTTTCTAACTATGGTTTTCTAAAAGTTTTCAGCTTTACACTTGAAGCAACTTCTTATGCACTCTCTTGTGAGTATCAGTTCTGCTTTCTTCACTGACTGTAAAGTTTCTGCGCTGCACTATGTAGATGTCTTCACTCGTTCTTCTTTCTGCGAGGAAGGATGGGTGTCTGTGAGTTTAGTTTAGGCATGGAGAGAGTTAATCTCTGTCTCTCTCTCCGGCAGTGTGAGGATCACGTGCTTTTTGCCGGGCTGCTTGAACAGGTCTGAGCTGGATGCTAGACGCTTTCAAGAGTTTCTGCCTAGTTCTGCCAAGTTGGCTCGGCCTGCTGGGGCCATCTGGGCTCGCGGTGATAGGGCAGGGCCTGGCCCGAGCTGGATGGAGTCCGGCTTGGTCTTTGCCTGGCTCGGTTCTCCCTCTTGTGTAGCTGACACACCGGCTGAGCTGGATCTGCTGAAAATTCTAATCGTTTCCTCCCCCATGCCTGCTCGGTTGCAGCGGCACGGCTGCCGTAAAACCTCCCTTCCCCCCCCCATCCCTCCTTTGGAAAGGGGGGGGGAAGCACTTGGGCCTTACCAGCGAGAGAAGCAGGAGCTGCTCCTCTCTACACAGCAGCAGCAGGTCCAAAGAGGAAGAGCGTCAGAGAGTCTCTGCTTATATATGGTTTTTTCCTCGAAGGCGGATCAACTTTTTAATTGGTTTACCTACCTATCAATCCTTAAAACTACCTGATTATTGGCTCTCTCTCTCTCGCAGGAAGGAAGTTGTATTCCTTCCTGCATTCTTGCAGCACAGATCACTTCCTAGATTTTGACCCCTCTGGCCTAACCCAGGACATTCTACCTCTCGCCTTTAGGAAAAACTATATATAAGACTTATTATTAAAATTACATTAATTATACAATCTTTACTTAGAATAAGAAAAATTACTAAACTAAACAGAAAGCTTCTTACACAAACTTCTAATTTTAGACTTTATATGACTACTACAATACACAGTTTCTACTACTATTTACTTTATTTTGTATTTTAATACATGTTTGCTTATTATTTTCTCTTAATCAATCTTTATCTCAAACTCTCACCAATTTGCTTATTATTTGGTTCGAGAACCGGGCGGAAACACCATTGAATGTAGTGGTTTTAGTTTGCTTATTTAGGTTTGTGGTTAAATGCTAGTACACTTACTTAAATTTACTTGATTGTTTGTTGTGAGATAAGGATTAGGAGTAGGTAAAGTAGGCTTAAACTTTATAAAGTACAAAGAAGTTTTATTAATATATTTAAGACAAAGGGAAAAAGAAAAAAAAAACTTAAGAAAAACTAGAACAAACTCTCCAGACTACTTCTCTTTCTCTACTTCTCTATTTCATTCTCTTTGACAACATACAAAAGACAACATTTCGACTTCTAGTCAGTTTATTACTTCAGAAACAGCTCTTGTTCTAGTTCTTTAGGGAGAGAAGTTTCTTTTGCTTACACTATGGATTTTCTGTAAGAAAAATACAGTTTTTTATGGGTCTTCTGCCTCACCATTAACCGCCGCCCGGAGTAAAGTTTAGCTTAATGGTGGATCTTTGTTACACTAGTAGTTTTCTCATAGTCACTATGGTGGGTTAAGAACAGTCTACAGGGTACTTGTTTTAAGGATGTTTAGTTCAATTGTAGCAACAAAGAAAATCTCTTCTTCTGTGCTTAGCAACACAGGTTTTTTTGACAGCTTAGGTTCTTTAGCATTCTCCCCGGGACCAGGGCTCTGGGTCACAGCTTCTCTTTTCTTTTGGTTTTAGTTTCTCATCAGGCTGTACTTTTCTAACACTTACTTGTCTGTACTTAGGTATTTCAGTTTATTGGCTGCAATAAGAACTTCACATCTCTTTTTGGACTATATCTTCATATATTACAGAGAATTTATTAGTTCAGTTTCTAACTATGGTTTTCTAAAAGAGTTTTCAGCTTTACACTTGAAGCAACTTCTTATGCACTCTCTTGTGAGTATCAGTTCTGCTTTCTTCACTGACTGTAAAGTTTCTGCGCTGCACTATGTAGATGTCTTCACTCCTTCTTTCTGCGAGGAAGGATTGGTGTCTGTGAGTTTAGTTTAGGCATGGAGAGAGTTAATCTCTGTCTCTCTCTCCGGCAGTGTGAGGATCACGTGCTTTTTGCCGGGCTGCTTGAACAGGTCTGAGCTGGATACTAGACGCTTTCAAGAGTTTCTGCCTGGTTCTGCCAAGCTGGCTCGGCCTGCTGGGGCCATCTGGGCTCGCAGTGATAAGGCAGAGCCTAGCCCGAGCTAGATAGAGTCCAGCTTAGTCTTTGCCTAGCTCAGTTCTCCCTCTTGTGTAGCTGACACACCAGCTAAACTAGATCTGCTAAAAATTCTAATCGTTTCCTCCCCCATGCCTGCTCGGTTGCAGCAGCACAGCTGCCATAAAACCTCCCTTCCCCCCCCCCATCCCTCCTTTGGAAGGGGGGGGGAAGTGCTTGAGCCTTACCAGCGAGAGAAGCAAGAGCTGCTCCTCTCTACACAGTAGCAGCAAGTCCAAAGAAAAAGAGCATCAGAGAGTCTCTGCTTATATATAGTTTTTTCCTCGAAAGCGAATCAACTTTTTAATTAGTTTACCTACATATCAATCCTTAAAACTACCTAATTATTAGCTCTCTCTCTCTCGCAGGAAGGAAGTTGTATTCCTTCCTGCATTCTTGCAGCACAAATCACTTCCTAAATTTTAACCCCTCTAGCCTAACCCAAGACAGTCTGTTTGTTGTAATTAGGTCTCTACTGAACTCTCTTCAGAAGATGATCCTAGATCTGAGTAGTTCTTGTGATAATGGGAACACTTGACTGCTGATCTGAACGTCTACCACCATCCTCAATTCTAGCCAACATGTGTTGAGCAAAAAGTTGTAAACTATTTTGTCCACCAAGCTTATAAGCTTGGTAAATAAACAAAATGTACCGCTTTGCCATACCTGTGCATTTACCCACATAGCATAAAATATAAGCCTGTTCTCTAAGAAACCTTTTTGACATAATGATGAAGCACAGAAGTTTTAACAAGAATGCTGGATTTTACAGTGCCTCCTGGTCTATTTTGACAATTCAGACTACATTTGTTTAAATTCAAGGTTGTGTTTGCAGGAGCAACCTCTTCTTGCTTTAATCACAACTGCAGCATAACTTACAGGTTTTGTGCATCAATACTTTATTAGCATCATCTTACAAAGAGATGCAAAGAAACTAGTTCAGCATTATGCCAGTAATCAGTTTCTGTGGTATTCTAGCAGTGTTTGCACTGCAGCTTTTTTAATCCTATGATCTCTCAACAGTTTATAGACTACTAACAACCAACATTCTCCTTCCTTAGAAAAATTTACCAAAAGGCTCCCCACTGTTTTAATTCAGCACTTACACTTCATTAACTTCAAGTTGTCTCCATGTAATCTGACTAAGCCTCTTCTGTTCTGATTTGAATGTTGTATTTAATTATGTGTAAGTGTATACATACTTCTTTTGAGACAAATCCAATAGTTCTTTCAACTTGAGCCACATTCTTTTCTTTCTGTATCTCTTACTAACAAAGAGGTATCAATTTATTCCATTACTCAAATTTCTCATTTCATCTAATTAGACTTCTACAAAATTGGCTTCACTTATCTGAGAAGCCTCCCCCACAAACTGACACTGCTACTTACATGCGTATATTTCAAGAGCAGATAAAAGAAACAAACCTCCAAGATTCACAGTGGAACCTACACACCATTATTCCACTTCAGAAATCATATGGATTTTAAAAGTCATTATGTATTACTATAGGGTATTGATGTCAGACTTCATTCTTTCAGGGGACAATTTCTAGAGAGGTTTAAGGAATTTGTTTAAATAAAGAATACAACTGGAATCTATTCAAAAAGCAGATAAAAGGCTACTTTTTCCACTCAAAAAAAATTCTAGCAGTTTTACTACATAAACACCGTCATCTTACTCCCACAAAGTTTTTCCCATTACAAGTTCCGAAATATTTGTCATCCCTTAAATGCATGTTCTCCAGCTGTTTCATTCTGCAGAATGCACTCCAAATTACTTCAGTTCTTTCTGTCAGATACTATCAACTGCATCCCTCACCACAAGCTAATGAACTCATTATACTCCACACAGAACAGGACAGAGACCAAAATGACTATACATCTAACAAACAGCAAATAATCTCACAGCCCAAACTGTGAAACTTCTAGATATTGTCAGTGATTCTGCCATAATAAGCAAGCAAGCAGAACCAAGCAAGGAAACAGAACTTTGACAACATTCCTTGCTCAACAGCTGACTGTAATACTAAAATCCAATTTCTGGTCTTTATAAATTAAAAACTCAATTCTGATGAGAGAGAAAAAGGAAAATATGGGGTTCAACTTGCAGACAGCATGTCTACAGTAGCAGTAAGAAGCCTGTAGGTACAGCTTTCAAACCAGACAGAAATAGTGCATTAGTGAAAGAAGAAAAATTAACTCTAAAATAATAAAAAAAAGGTTTTTACCTGTATTCAGCTCCCCATCCTTTAACAAAACTCATTCTTATGGTACACATTCTAGTAAGCTGATAAACTGCTTCAAAACCCTGATTCACAGATTGAGCCAGAAGAGCAGCAAATTCTTGGTTATTAAAGATTTTTAGGTTGCATCCTATAAAGAAAAAAAAGTCCAAAGAGTACAATCAATCAATCAATGAATACTTTTGTTTGCTACACAGAAACCCAGAACTATGAAGAAACTATGAAAAGGAAAGCAAATGTCCAGTGAATGCATTCACTGAATATTTTTACACAAGACCTTTGGTAAGCTACTAACCTGGTGGAATTTTGCACACAGTTGCAGGATGCCAGCCATATCTCTGGTTACAGTTGGGGCTCTGAACAAAAATCGCACTATCGCTTAAGCACTCAGCAAAAACTTCTCCACCAATGTAATAGAGACGTACTCCCCTTCCTGTAGCAAAAGTCAAAAGAATTCTAGTTATGATATGACCCAAGCAGATTAACAAACAAGAGAGTATTGTGTTTCAGAGAAGGTCAAGGTTTTTTTTTTATAACAGAAACAGAAATCAATTATCTAACAGGGCAACGCTGCTGGGCTGACAGCTGTAGCAGGAGCAGAACACAACTTGCATTTTTCCTCCCACAAACCCACAATATTTGAAGGAGAAGCAGAATAATTTTTGGTCAAGAGTGAGATAGAATTTTCTAGCCATGTAATGGCTTGCAACCAAATCAAAATTAGAAAGCAGTGTTCGTTACCAAATAACTTTTTACTTAAAGAAATACCAGAATCAAAATAAAAATATTAGGTTTAACAGAGTTAAAACTTGTGCCAATATTAAAGCATCGTATATGAAGCAGCACAGGCCACTATGGCAAAAAAGGAAAACACAGTGTACCACTTCAACACTCTCTGCTTACATGCACCCATACTATTTAACAACCCACTGCATACCCCTTTCTCTGTACTAGTTGAACAAAACCAAGAGGACTTCGTTTAGCTCTATTACAAAAAAAAACCCATAAGAAATATTATTCACTTTTAAGTTGGGATTTTGTTCTCTCTCTCTGAGTGGAAAAAAACTTGTATGGCTTATTTCTAGCAGAAGATAAGTAATGTACAATTGAGCTCTCAAAGAAAGCTATTTATAATTAACAGGTTCTTTAAAGGCCATAGCTTCTATTTCCCCTTTACTTTAAAACAATTTTCCAAACAAAATATGAATTGCTCTATTAAAAAAAGTGAAAGTTCCTTACATTTTTGCTTTTCCTCATCATTGATAATTTTGATTAGTCGGCACAGGCATAGCCTGGGCTTCTGCACATCTAAATTTTTATTAGACAAGCATTTGGATTTGACATAGAGGGAATCAGAAGGTTCTACTAAAGAGGTTGAAATTTTTACTAAAAATCAAAAAAAAAAAACCCTCATGAATCTTGCTAAATAAAAGAATCCAGAAAAAAAGGGATAGTTTATTGAAGAACCTAAAGCCAAGACACTGCATTGTAGAAAACAATATTCTTTACTAACCATTACAAAGAAAATCTTAATCATGTCAAAACAGCATGTTATCTCAACTGCAGCTTTTCACATTTCAGAAAAGCATTCAAGTACTACCAATGTTCATTCTGCATTTTATAAATTTGAATTAACTAAGCAACATGCTAATATTTTGCAATTAAAGCTTAAATTTCAATTATAAGCAACTCTGAATATAAATGCTACCTAGGACAGAGCAGTCAAACGAGGAGCCTGATAGCCAAAAACCTGTCCCTTGGGATACTTTGGTCCGTCATCTTTTTCCAGAAGGCAGAGAACAGCAACGTGAGCAACAGAAATCCCCTACAGTTAAGTGGCTTCCTCCTGTGCTGCTTGCATCCTGACAGTTGTATGACTGCTGCTGCCATCAGCTTAGTGACTACTGATCAAGGAAAGGGAGCTCCTTTCAGCTCTAGCCATCACTACATCTCTTCCCAATTGCAACAGGCTGTGGTAACAGAAGCAGCTATGTTTCTTCCCAATTTCAGAAGCAGCAACCTCTCTATCTTTCCACTTCTGCCCTTAGCAAGAGAGATCAAGCTCTCCTTGGTAAGCCCCAAGAGAGAAGTTCTATGGCTGGCTGCACAAGGAACCCAAAACACAGATCTGCCCATCCTACCTGGATCATTCCAGATAATTGAATGTCTAAAATGAAATTAAAGATCAGAGATCTTTACCTATGTGTCGCCTTGTCATTTCCACTGTAGCATTTCTGTTTACGTTGGAAAGCAAACCTAGACAAAATCGTTCTGAATTTGATGGATCTGTAAAGCCATCTACAGTCAGGGAAGGCTGAGATGCATGGAAGGTTTCTCCCACTCTCTGATTCAATTCATAATATGCTATTGAACACCAAAACGCAGGCTCCGAGTAAGTAACTGGTTGCAAGTCTATAAAAAAAAATTAAAAACAAGCTTAATACAGAATTCGAGGCTGAAAAGAAACCTATCTGACCTGCTATTTGTCTCTCCCAGAAACAACAGCAGTCTCCCCAAATTATATTTTACTTGCTGTCATTTTTACCTACTCCGGGAAACAGAATGGAATTTAGACTTTCACACAAAGGAAGGAGGAGGGGAAGAAGGGGTAATCTAATCTGACCACAGCTCTTTTAGTTCAGTACTTGCATTTTGCTTGGCAAAATGATTAAGCTAATGCTGCTGTGAGTGCCAGACGTTGAGACATTTCTGTTGCTTTTCTAAAACTTGGAAATATTTTGGCAATGTTAAAGAAAAGATTAAACTATCAAACACTGAACCATACAAAGGAAAAATATTAATATGAAAATAATGTTTCCTTATATTACACTAGATCTTATACCATCTCTTTATCTAAAAGCAGTTCTAAGTTCCTTTTACTCTCCCCTATGAGAGCTCAGTATCTTTCCTGTGCATCTTCAGCTTTTCCTGAGCTGCTTCCCCTTTTTACGTACCCTCATTACTTACTAAGCATTCTGAACAGCATTTTTCTGTCATCATTGCTTAAACAAACCCAGGGGAATCTGATCTTCCTGAGGCATTTATACAAATAGACAGCAATGGCACCTGATCAAAGCAGGTGGGCAACTAATGTGGGAGCAATGATTGTGTTGCAGTTACAGGTGAAACAGTACATGAGAAGAGTAGCAGAACATATATACAAGGGAGTCAGCAAGTCTGGGCAGCACTGTGGATTGGCTAATGTCCTTTAAACTATTTATTTTATAAATACTAGTCCTGCACACACAACCATATTATTATTTCTCTTTGCTAGGAACTCAACATTTACAGAAAGAGTAGCAGTTAAGAAGTTATTTACCCAGCCCTATTATGTTTATCATCAGGAAGCCAACCCAATAGTCTCCTCCTAATACAGTTCTAAATTTTTTAAAGTACGTTTTCAGTTTTAATGTAATATATACATAAAGAAGAGTCATCACACAGAGAAACAATTACAAGTATTTCCAGCTTACCCAGGCTATGATTAACTGGAGAAAGACTACTAGGAGACAGTTCTGCTGGAGAACCTGTTGAAGCAATACAGATTGTTTTAGAGCAAATGACTCGTTATTTCAGATAAGTAGGAATAACCATTATCTAGATACAGTTTTACATTTAAATTCTTTGGAATAAAAAACCTCAGAAATCCTAACACCACTTCTCCAGCATATCACACACTTATTGTAAATTAAGACTGCATTTAATTTTCCAGACTCATGGGACCCTACTCCTCCTCATAAAGACTTAATTAACATCTTAGTGTTGTATTTGGCAGAGCTTTCACTTCATGCACACTCTGTGAATATAACTTTATTTATGTGCTTGTCACAGAATAATAGAATGGTTTGGATTGGAAGGGACCTTCAAGATCATCTAGTTCCAATCCCCCTGCCATGGGCAGGGACACCTTCCACTAGACCAGGTTACTTAAAGCCCTATTCAATCTGACCTTGAACACTTCCAGGGATGGGGCAGACACAGCTTCTCTGGACAACCTGTGCCAGGACCTCACCACCTTCACAGGAAAGAATTTCTTCCCAGTATCTAATCTAACCCTACCCTCTGTCAGTTTGAAGCCATTCCCCCTTGTCCTATCACTCCATGCCCTTGTCCAAAGTCCCTCTCCAGCTCTCTTGTAGCCCCTTTAGGTATTGGAAGGTGCTCTAAGTTCTCCCTGGAGCCTTCTCTTCTCCAGGCTGGACAACCCCAACTCTCTCAGCCTGTCTTCATAAGAGAGGTGCTTCAGCCCAGTGAGAAGGTAGTGACTTCTTCCCAAATTCAGTGGAAAAAAAGCTAAGAAAAAAGTAGATGAGACAAGCAAGATATTGCCTCTGTTCTCAAAGGAGAGGGTTTATCTCTAGAAGAACAAGCTGGATTTCCTCATTTGAGATTATTCTTTCCTGGAAGGAGGAAGGAAAAAATTTAGAGAAACATTAACTCTGACACAATTTGTGCACTTGTAGACAAAATACAAAGAGGCTTTGCACAGAATCATTCCTACAATGATTGCTGATATCAGGCTTTTTAAATTAAAGGTAGCCATTATCACATAGTGGGAAAATATTGCAGTTCTTTCGGAAACTGGTGCAGTTGATTCCAACTAACTGAAAAAAGATTGTTAACATTAGCTAACCAAATACACTCAAGTCTGCCAGCAGATAGCAGGATGTTCTTATCCAGCACATTAACTGTTCTTTGACCAAATCTAAAACCAATCACATTATCTAGAAACTCTTTCATACAAAGGCACGGATGCTTAATATTTCTACTACTCTTTCCATAGAGTCTTCCATACAAGAACTGATTTGAAACATGGCAGAAGCGATAAGGTGCCAGAGGTAAGAGACAGGTTCTCAAAATTCAGAGTCTGTAACTTGCTTAGGCCAACAGACATTGCTTCAATGAACCTGTTTCCAGAAGATAAAGTTGGGGATGGTTAAAACAAATCAGCTATTAAAATCCGATGAAGACTTAATTAGACCTGTATGATTTTGTTACAAAACAAATGTAATGTACTTAATATGGCACAGAATGTTTTAAAAGCATTCCCCTAATGAAATATTATTTTGTTCACTAAAGACTGAAAGTGACATTTTAAACAGAAAACACCAGCTTGTACAGAGGAAAACTGCCATCATCTTTTAGGCTGAATTCATGCTGCTATGCAGAGGGATCACAGCTAGTGATCCCAAGTTTTGAAAGTAGTTACCTGTATCCATGCTTTGGTTCAACTGCTGGTCATTTGTTTCTCCATCTTCACTGATATATCCTGGAGGTGGTGTTTCTGTAAAAAAAAAAAAAAAACCAATAAAACACCTAATGGTTCAATGACTGGGGAAATTTGTAAGACTTAGCATTTGGAGTTTTTGTTCTCAGGTCCTCATGAGCTCCATTCAATACCTAAATACTTTACTAGAATGTCATTTTGCCATCCCTTTCTCCTTCCAGTAGGTCTTCAAACACATTACCTGACTTAATTGTCTATGTAAAATGTATCATCTTTTGTATGCCAGTCAACTGTTCAAATATGTTATATAATTAACAGATAATACTTGTCTTTTCCATTTAAGACAAAATACTTTCACTAGAATAAGTAACAGTTTTGCAATTGTGATCAGTAGCTTTCACATTTAGTAGCATCACGAATGAAAAAAACCCACATCTGGTGACTTGCACAAAAAAAATCATGTGAGCTGTCTTTATGTACTATAACCATCAGATCAGATACCCTCCTATGTGTTATAGATTTGAAGGCTACTTTTCAATTCAGTCCCCAAATCCATTTTTCTTCATTACCTAAAAGTTGATTTCACTCAATAATAACTATATTATTTAACTAGTTACACTGCACAAGCTCTATTATCATTATTACTTCCAAGCTCTATTAAAACAATCATCTATTCTTTTAACTAGCTTTCTTTAAAGAGGGAGTTTCACTAACCAAAGCAAACACAGCAATAAGTTTGAAGCATTCTGATACTAGAAACTTTGTCTAATTCAACAGAAATATCTTCAAAACCCAGAAGAGTATGCATGTTGCCTATCTCCATTCAAAAGATACTTTATAATCCAGATAAGTTAACCAACTGCCTTTCAGGAAATAATTTTCTTTGAACTGGGAAAATGTCTTTTCCTATATGGAGTTGGACTTCGATGATCCTTGTGGGTCCCTTCCAACTCGGGATATTCTATGATTCTATATATTAAAGGCAAAACCTGGATTGCTTTAGTGAAAGTAAAGCTAACTATGTAGTGAAAGTGAAGCTAACTATGCCTACAATTGCCTTAGAATTGTCTCTGAGACATCTGAGGGATTAAATACATTTAATTACATTATTATCAAACAGCAGAAATTTAAAGATTTTTGCCTAAGAATTAAAATCAAATTATATCAAATATCATGTCTGAGATTTACAGCAATATAGTAAGGTCAGAAGGAAGTCAGCGAGAGGGAACTAGATTAAGTCAGTTGATTAAAAAAGAAATTAACCAAAAGAATTATCTCTTTGGTTCACTCTGCAAAACTAGTGAGCTAAATATAGATGTGACAAAATTTAAATGAGAATTTAAAAGGATGATTAAGGAAAATCTTCACTATCAAGAATTATGATAACAAAAATCATACTAATTTTGCACATTTTTATTGAATTCATTGTGATAAAGTGGACTCCACCCTTATCCAAATCATTCATTATAGTTAAGACCACAGCCATGGTAAAAGGTCAATAACCATTTCCAATCCAATGCACGCCTCCTGTTTCCAGTTGGTAATCTAGAGTCTTTGGCACAGATTATTTTCCATAACTAATCTGTCTGAATAGAGATTTCCTCCATGTAGTAGTATTAATTGAACATACAGCCCCAACAGCCATCCTGCACCTTCATGACTGCCATCTTCCCAGTTCTAAGTGAAACCAACTGTGGCAGGACATCTACTTCCCCCTCCTCTGTACCACAGATAGCTGGTGCATAAAGAGAGAACCCAGGGGCTGAAAGGTCCAGCAGGGGTCATCTCTGGTGCCAAAAGGGCTCAAGCCCAGCTAAGAATTAACATCTTAGTCTGGAGAGCCAAAGTGGGAAGAGATAAAAAGAAAAATTTCTGACTTAAGAGACACCGTTTTACGACTAAAAAAGATACACAAGTTATCACTGAGGCAGAAGCCTCTTACACCCTGAAAGTGTTTGAAACTTCTCCCTGAAGTCTGGATGCAGGTTTCGTGGTTACTTCCCCGGGGATTGAGGGAAAGGATCTCAGTGTGTGCCCCACCAGCAATTGGATGGTAAAATACATTGAATCCTAAGCTTATACTATTTCTTCGCTAGCTGTAACTGAAAAAGGTACCTTATCACGCACTGTATGTTAATCTACTAGTAGACTTTGTTTTATTCCTGTGTAGTATTGGTTTACTTTAAGTCTTACGTCTGTTAGTTTTTTTTGTCTATTAATAAATAATTAATTCTATAATAGACAGAATCAGTCATTATTTAAAAGAACTTATGAATGAGAGTGGGTTTTGGGGTGCTGGCCGCCTCAGTAAAGCTACTGCCTGCTGCCAAGGTCTGGGCAAAAGGCAAGAGCTTATCTAAACTCCCACATCCATTCATGACACCAACCTCTCTGTAGACCATGTACTGAGACAGTATTGTGGTGCAAAAGGAGGCATGGTGTGGTTAGCTGCATAAACATTTGAAAATCATGTGAATACCCACAATCACCTTGAACATACTTCCTGCAAATAACTACCTAGCTGCTTTAGTTCATTTCCATAGCACTGGATTTGCAAATGGTAGCTTTCCAGTAAGTTGTTAGCAAATGCTATCAAAAGCAGTGAGATTGAGTCAAAAAAGGCATACATCAGTTAGGGAAGCAGCACCAGTTTCTATCCCCTTAAATTGCTCTTTAAAGATCTGCTGTCCCTAGGTGGCAACAAACATGGCCCAGATTAAACAGATGAGAACAAATTTATTGCATTTTTAATGCCATTTCAATTCTTGGATACATTTAAAGAAAACACAAGCAACGACCTGTTCAAGACACATAGACACAATTTCTACATTGCACATATTTGAGTTTCAAGTAATTTTATTCTTCAAGAGAGTCCAGATCTGAATTTTTAGCTTGTTCATAACATAGCTGCATTAAACATTTATGAGAAAACTTCAGCTTTACTTGGTTTTACACTCCAGGCAACTTACTGAAGGGACAGGAAACACAAAGCTGGGGCAGGAAACAAAGTTCACTGATTTTATGTTTCAGTAATAGTACCAGTTTTCAGGTGCACTGTAGCAGGTTAGTCTTGGGGTGGGGAAGGGGCAAAGAAAGCAAAGAAGGGGAAGAAGGAATTCTTTGATTTCAATGTTGTTAGGTTGTTCTTTCATACTAAAAAGACAAAACTGTGCACATGATAGTAACAATTACACAAAGCAGACCTTGATTGATTGTGAACTACAGATCAAAACACTAAGTTACTGATTTGCAACTTTAAGTTTTCTCCACAAACTACATGTGGTGAGTTTGAGTAGTAAACTGCTGCTCAATCTCTAATACACAGCATTTGGCAACCCTTATATGCTTGTAAAACAGATTGAAAGCATAAGACATAGGTCTATTTTTCACTCATTAGCATTCTGAATCTTAAATAAGCTACTGAAACCAAGTAAGCAATATAGTTTCACACAGGATCGTGTTCTGCAAACAATGTTCAGGTATTTCCATTGGAACTGATACACAAAATCAACCAGATCTAACTTATTGCCACATCTTGCAATTAATTTGATCACTTAGGAGCATAAAATTACCATCTTTGTTTCAGCAGCTCAATATTAAATGTACTGTTTAGGGCAAAAGGTAAGAAAATACCTGGTATGTAATTGCTCTGTGGTTCAATTCCAGCTGGAAAGTTAGTGTTTTCAGGAATGGAATGGGTATAGTCATCAAGAGGCGGCAGTTCTGTTAGAATCTCAGTGTGTCGTGGCACTAATACAGGAGGCAAGACTGGAAAAGCAAAATTCAAAGCATTAGTAAGACCTTCAAAATACATGCTTCTGTGAGCTAAAAGGAAAAAATATATATCTAAACCATCTAACAATTTCTTCAGATGTTTTGAAATTTTCTGAATCTCAGTACTGCTAGTATTAAGATTGTACTGCTAGTGGTAGAAACATATTCCTGAAGTGCCTCTTGAGTAAGACTATTCCACATTAGCAAAGGTCAATCATCTCTGTTCTCCTTTTCAGTCTGGGTCATATTTAGCCATCTGGAAACTACTAGCAGTCCTGGAAATGTTTATCAGGGGTAAAGATATCTCCACACTCATAAAGATTTTTCAGTAACTTTACTATTAAAAATATCAGGGATGGTTTTCTCAAAAGCTTTATCTCTAAGAATCTTGTACTTTGGCAAGAGAAAGCATCATCTTTCTCTTTTTCACTTATAACATTATGCTGATCAAGTACATACAGATGCTATACAAAGTCAGAAGTAGTCTTCCTACCTGGTGTCTCCACTCTCTGGTAGTGGTAAGGGTTTACACATACTTCATCCTTTTTAAGATTAAAAGCATATTCACAGTTTTCAATTGCTTTAAGTTCATGGTGACTGTGAAGATCTGGCCAGCGCCACAAACGACAGTAAATAACATGTGGCAATCCTTTACGATGAGATACCTGCAGACGGCCATCAAGAGATCTGGAGGGGAAAGATGTTAAAAAGTTTTTAGACTGCATGCTCTTAGTCACTCAAGCAAGAGTGTACACACATGGGATGGGTAGTTTATTCATTCTCAGAATTCGATGGATTGAAACTACTAGTAACATTTATACTCTTGTTGAAAGGCTTCAAATGTGATAAAAATTATCATCTCAGTAGTCTCTTAACTTATATTTGAGTTGCTCAAATCATTGCCAGTGAATTTAGAATTCATTAAAAGCCACTTTACCTCCAACCAAGTATTTAGGATGATTGCTTCATATATTTTTTTAAATGCAGAAGAGAGTTGTTAAAAAAAATAAAATCACACACTTAATGGTCCCTTCCACTACTAAACCTCAAAGCTTTGCTGTGGCATAGATGCTTTATGGCTTTAAGTTTAAGAATTCCCACAGGACTGCAAATAAGCCTATAAGCGGTCAGCTGCCCAAGTAATCCACATGGCAGCACAACTGTAATGCAAAAAGCATAAATGCACATCTTTTAAGGACTATACAGTTTCTCTTTTTGACTTTGTCTGCCTTACTACCAGCTGAAATGGTTTTGCTAGTTTTAAGACAGACTGCATATGCTTACACAAATGCAGATGTTTATGATTGTTATGGGATGGGAGACAAACCTCAATACACAAATCAAGTAATGTGACATGAAAAAATAAAGACCCTGTTTAGAATTTGCCTGCCATTAACTACCGAAGAATTTACAAACAATTCTTTAGTAGCTCATATCTGAGCCAATTAGCAAGATTTAACTGAAAGCTTGTGACATACAAAGCAGTTTAAATACTTTGTAAGATTAGGCCTAAAGAATCAAGCTTCCCAACTTTGTTAATATAAATACCAAATCATATTAGAGCTTGCATTTAACAAGTCTTCCCATTCTTTCAATAGCACTGTCATGAAAAATCAATTAGAGAATTAGAATTTCATTGGTCAAAACATCAACTGATAATACTTGGATTTCTACACTGGCAAGCAAATATTTTTAAATGCTGTACCATTAAAGGCCTAGGAAGCATTTTTGTCTATTTTACAGCTAAAGCATCCCATTACAGACCCTCCAAAGCCAATCCCTCCCACAAGATTTCTATGATGCAAGAGGGCAGAATATTCACCTGGTTTGTTCAGAGAAGCTGTAAAGGCCTGTTGTATCCCACTCATCTATCGTGTTTGGTGTACTCAGTCCCCAAATTTCAGAACAAGTGCTGTGCATAATAAATTGAAAACAAAACAAAAAATTGATATGAATATGGAACATGGTTATTCAAAACACTATGGTGTCAAACATGGAAAAACATACAGAATACCTCCTTTCACATAGAAGATAGAGCATTGTTAAGATTTAGACTGACATCGCATGCTATATTTTCTATATGAAGGAGGCTATCAAAATGGAACAAGTGATTCAAGGAAAATGATAAATGTTTTTAAAAGTTGAACAAGTTCTCTGCTTTTAAGTAGTCAATACAGTTGCAACATTACTTAAAACAGGCAAAACTTCTTCAGCCTAGCTCTTTAAAAAATTCAGTTTTAAAGGGTAGTTTCTGGGTTTGTTTCTTAGGGGTTTTTTGATTGTTTTTAAACATAAGCTTCCCTAAGACTTCCAACAAGTGCCATGTATATCTGAAACTGAACATGACAATCTAACTTTCAGGTACCACCACTTAAGCATTAATCTCATTCTCCATGCACATACTAATTTGCTGCTTTCCCCAAAAGAGGAAAATTCAGACTTTAAAAAAAGCATATTGTAGCTAATACTTCTCACTGTTTTCTGTACTCTCCTTGATTAAAGAACTAAATATTCTTTTCCATAGTACACAAAACACAGAATGTTAAACACAGTTTTGCAGTATAGTATTTTAGGATTCAATACAGGATAACAAACCTTTAATTGCTAAATCAAGGAGGAGGAAAAGAGACAACTAATTTTTTACCAAACTGGTTCAAGGACAAGATCACAACAGTAAAGAAAAATAAGCCTTCAGTCATAGGCACAAACTAAAAGCAGCATCAGATTTAAACAAAGCAAGAAAACAGCATGGGTTTGTAAACAGAAAGCAGACTCAGAAGCATAAATCCAGCTCAGCTCTATCACAGACTTGTGTTGGGGAAGATGAAATAGGAAAGCCTTATAAATATGATTACCTAGCAAAAGATGCTGAGAATCTAGAAACTGTAAGCGAGATTGAAGACAAGCCTTGAGATACCAAACCCCAGTTACTGAACAACTAGAAAACAATGGCATGGCTGCCTGCAGGTAATCCCCCCTTTGATTAAACAATACCCTCTGCTTGCAGACAGGTCCAAGGGTCAGAGCAGACCCTACCAACTTGGCAGAGGGTCCAAAAAGCAGCTTTTAGGGTTTAAAATATAACACTGTATGGTAATGCAACAGTTCTCATAGGCTGTATGCAAATGTTATAAGATTTGTAGTTTGTTCTAGATTGGTTAATGAAAATTAGAATATTCAACACAGAAGATGATTTATTGTATTGTAAGCGACAAGCTCGCTCTCTTCTCTTCTCTCTCCTTCTTCAACCTCTCAACTCTCTTAGATACTTGCTCTTAGCTCTTCTCGTCTCTCTGACCTGCTGAGAGCTGCGTCTGGCAGCTCTCAGCAGGTCTCTTATATCAACGTTCTTTTACAATAAACCTCATGCTCTACAACTTGATTTCAGAGATCTCTCATCTGTCCCGGCCGTCTGAAACCGACCCTAAAACTCCACAGACTTGCTCTGTGACCACTAAAAATGGACAGTTTATTTTTTATATGTGACATACAACTAGACTTCACACCTCAGAAATTATGAGAATTTGGTTCACAAGCAACCTACATCTCTGCTTCCTAATTACAGAGCCTGAAATTTGACTGTGTGCTACAGTCCCTTTAAAATTAATAGCCTCTGAAAAGTTGCAACAGAAAAACAATCCAAGTTCACCAAACTCCTGGTTTTAAATATAGGTGTTGCGATTTAAACTACTAAATTTAGCTGATACAGTCACAAGTTTGGATTGAGTGCTTAAGGGAAGAGAAGTGAAGTAGGTATTTTTATGTCTCCTCCCTACACAGGGAAAATTCATTAGTGTTATGAAACAAGAACACATAAACATAAGCTACTGATGAATGGAATTAATGGTTATTGTCCCCTTCTTGCCTGTCCCAAACACCTCATTTTTAGTGCCATTCCAGGGAGGCTGAAATGTTCATGCAATTGAGCAGCAACCCAAATTAATAAACTGGTTATCTGATCACAGAACATACATGACAGAAAATTTAAGTTTTGAGAGTTACTTTTCATCTAGATCACTTCTATTCACTGTAGAGCTACATGAGCACTACAAAGGAGGAATAAGACTATAATTGTGGACAGCAGATTGCATTTATCACAAATAAAATTGTTACACAAAATATGGCCTTTGACATTTTACTGATTACGGACACAAGTAAAATCTTGTACTAGAGAACATTTGTCTAGTAGAAAGCAGCAGTGTCAGACGAGAAGGCCCATTCTCTGATTTAGATCCAGCTCTTCAAAAGAGCCAGCTCTCCTGAACAAGTTACATCTATCTCAGACACAGGTGGCATCACATCTCTAGAAAGTAGGCAAAGAGGAATCCTGAGCATCACTATACCTGCAGAGCATACAGCCTCTTTTTCACATTCCTAAGATGTCTCTAGGATGATAGACTGCCAGAAGCTGTATAAGGATTGAAATAGTTGCCCTGAAGACACATAAAGAGCCTGTGGGATGCCAGGGAGCATTCCAACACTGTACTGTGTCCTTAAATATTCACCACTGCTGCTTGTAAGACAGACCATCACATACATTAAATCAGAAGAACAATCAGCAGACACAAAGCCTGCTGCATATTAATTGACACAGTCAGCTCATTATCTTTGAGCAATGGATCCTTTATCCAAAGCAGTGCTCCAAAGCTGACACTGTTACAGATTACACATTCCCAAAATTGTGGGGTGCATCACTGGTGTAAGCATGGCATGCCACACATTTGCTGCACAAGACTTAAGATAGCACATGCAAAAGTAAAATTTCACAGTTCCTGACAAAGCATGATGAATAGGATCAATATTTTATATTGCTAATCTCTTGTCTCTATAAATATTTGAACTATCAAAGCTGACAGCATATTTCATAACCCACAGAAAGACAAACGGCATCCTGAAGTAACTGCAACAGTCATAGATTGCAATGAAGCTCAGGACACCATGGAAGGAAGGCAGGCCAGGAGGTACAGAAAAAGTGAACAGTTAGAAGTTAGAGCAAAACTGCTCTAATATACAGCAGCTTACATGACATGCTACCTGCCAGGATGTATGTCTGCTCAGAGTTAGGATTAATAGAAATGTTTTACTGGTTCATCTACACTATGACTATACTCAACTCCAATAATCCACAATCAAACACAGAAGAGCTTGCAGGAAATCAACCCATATGATCAATAGCTCAAAATAGCTTTTACTGTTCACTGGAAGAAACATCTGAAGAAATAAAGTGGTCTCTCCACTCTCCTGCTCACATAAAAGATCCATTGCCTGAGATGCCACTGTCCCTCCACTACATCACCCAGACAGTAAACAAGGTTTTATTCACACACATACACACTAAATCAGAATGAAATTCCTCACAACCCTAAAAAGCATACTTCATGCACAGCACTTCCATGAAAGACCACAATATGTTTATTCATATGCAAGCAATAGCCTTACAGAGGGCAGACACATCTATTCATCCCAGAAAGGTGGTGCTGGAAAGGTGACTGCATTCTGAAAGATGTTTAAACAACCACTATAAACAACCACTAAAACCCTCTGAAAGGGAAACGGGAGTACAGAATTACTGTCCCAGAATAAATAGGACACATTCTCTCCTAAACCTACCATTCTGAAGCATCCAAAACCCCTTGTGAAGAGTCCTTTCTATGCCTTATTCCATAAAGAATTTAGGAGAATCAAGGATTAACATCTGTACTCATAAGTTAAGTCTTGTCTGGAAACATTCCCATGCCCTGGAACATGATCATTTATGCTAGAAAGCAGCTAGGACATTCCCCAGCACTGGGCCATGCCAATTACTGTTCTTCCACACAATTCCCAGGTCTGTGAATGGCACATCATCAGAACCACTTCAAAGATATTTACCAGAAGTACCAGAAACTCTATACAGAAATTGCTAAATATAATTTTCTTCTTCTTCAGTCTCAGAAAGCAGAACTGTAAAGGAGCTTAAAAGGCAGCAAGTTCAGTTGGCAGTCTCCTCTTTACCTGAAGTGGTAGCACTAGAAAAATGGCAAATAAAACCTGAAATGCAAATAGCATCAAGCTAGTCAAAGCCCACATTATACACAAATAATTACAGAATGGTCTTGGACATTTAACTTGCTTATTTGTGAAATATTACACTGAGCCACTAACATTTTTATTGAATCTTTCATATCTTTTAGAATCTACAGCCACTAACAAGTTTGCCAAGTCCATGTTCAAGGTAATCTCCATTTGTTTTTTTCTTGCATCTGTCATAAACGAATCAGTCAATTTTATAATTAAAGAGAATTTATTAAATAATCAAAGTATAAAATTTGAAAAAGCCACAAGCAAAAGCAGTGCCGAGCCGGGCGATCAACACTGGGCGAACTGAGTCCGGATATTGTCCGTCCCGAACCCCTCTAGTTCACAAAAGCTGTTTCTATGGGGTATCTTCTTACACATTTTTTTGGTTTTGTTAATCTTATCCTTTTAGCATATTAATGAAGTTTTCCTTGTCTTGCTGCTAGTTTGGCGACAGTTCCTGGAATCAGTAGATGTATATCTTTCGCTGCTGGAATAAGCTTTTTGGTGACACATATTATCTTATCATATATGCATATTGAATGCATATTGCTGGAGCCTTGCCAGACGAAAAAATCCTCCGGAATACTCTTCTTTGGAATGCACCTCGCTGGGGTCCATTCAGACGAAAAAAAAACTTTGAAATATATATTTTGGCAGCTACACGTCTTGGCATTTGCATTTTCCTTCAGCTTCAGTAAAAAATGCTGTAATCTTTAATTTTTAGCACTAATTACTTTGCAACATATACTACACATCTTATAATCACAAGCCTTTCTTCCATTTAATCTGTCTACCCCTACATTTCTGGAGGCATTTGTAGTGCTGGAGCTGTGACTGAAATGGAAAATAATTTCAGTAAACCATGATAGTACTCCATTTATCTGTTTTGAAGTGAGAGATGAAAGTTTTCAAAGTCAAGAATTCTTATGCAAAGTCTTCCCTATAGATGTGAGCCTGACATTTGTTTTTACTCATATTTTCACTGAAAGACTAAACAAGAAAAATGCAACAAAAAATATGATCAGGTTTTCACTTGAACTGGAGAAGATACTTAGCACAGGGACAGAAACACCTTTATACCAGCCTAACATTTACAGGACTTACTACCTGTTGGGGTTTAGGTTTCTTCCCTTTTGTTTCTTTTTACTTAAGGAATTTTCTCCCATAAGTTGCTAAGAAACTATAATGATTGGGTACTTAAGAGAACAAAAGAAAGTGGCCAAGCTCAGGGGAGGAGGGCATCTGGCTGCACTGATCTGAGAGTTTCTCTCAGAGGGCAGAGATATCGCGAGAATTAGGGTGGTAAAAGCCAGGGCTGGGGCAACTGCTGGCTCTCTCGGATTCGGAAGAGGACGGTCGGAGCTGCTCCTTGGGGAAGGAAATTCGCTGCCACCTCCGGAGCCCAGCCCGGAGCTGCTTCTTCTGCTGTGAGGGCACGGCATCGTCTCTCCCTGCCCTGCCAGGAGCCGAGCTGCCGCTGCCCCATCCCTTCCCCGCTTC
The DNA here is from genome assembly GCA_034509425.1 of Eopsaltria australis. Taxonomy (NCBI): domain Eukaryota; kingdom Metazoa; phylum Chordata; class Aves; order Passeriformes; family Petroicidae; genus Eopsaltria; species Eopsaltria australis. The sequence continues at coordinate 24,278 of JAVTVJ010002169.1, read as the reverse complement.
TTCGGCACTGCTCCGAGGTTTTGCTACGCTGCAGCCTCGCACCCCCTGCCTGCCGAGACGTCCTGCTATCCCAGCTTGCTGTTTCCGAGAGTCCTGCTGGGGCACCGAAATCGACTGCCTCTTTGCTTCACAAACCCCCTCTTCCATCCCTCCCTGTCTCGGTCAAGCCGCCATTACCGCGTGCTACCTGGGCTCGCGCCGGAGCACCCCCTGCAGCCGCGGGGAAATCATCGCACCGGCCCTGCCCACAGGGAGCCACCAGCGCCCCTGCAGGCTGTGACCATCGCTACACCAAAGGGGAAAGTGCCTGAAGCCGAGAAGGCTGTTACTGGGTTTCTGGTTCTGTTAGCGGTTAATGCCATAGTTGTTGTTTGTTTGCTTTATTATACATACTAGTAAAGAACTGTTATGGCTATTCTCATATCTTTGCCTGAGAGCCCCTTGATTTCAAAATTATAATAACTCAGAAGGAAGGGGTTTACATCTTCCATTCCAAGGGAGGCTCCTGCCTTCCTTAGCAGATACCTCTTTCAAACCAAGACACTCCCTTTGTAAGGGGGGATAGAAAAGAGATGCAGAATTTGCTTTGAGAGCTACATCAAACTATCCAAACAAGAGTTAGAGGAGTAAGAAATGACCACTAGATTCATAGAATCCCATTTTCTCACAACAAATGGGAAAATGCCAATGCATTAACATTGCTCATGGCTGCTTGTGTAAAATTTGCCTGAGAAAAAAGGTTGAAGTCTGCAGATTGAAGATCTGTACCTTGTATACTACCCGATTTTTGTTTGGTTGGTTGGGGTTTTTTGGTTTTTTTTTTTTTGTTTTTTTTTTGTTTTGTTTGCCTGTTTTTAAAATCTTACTATGCAAGATCTTATATCCAAGACTTCACACAGCAACATCTGGAGCAGAAAACCAAGGCAAGACCACCACTATACTGACTTCAGCTCTGGTTCATCACTGGTGAAGCTCCTGTGAAGACACTGTCCCATTACACTCCACTGATACTAACTTCGAGAAAAGGATCAACGAACTGATGGATGAAAGAACAGAATCCTTCCTCTCATACCAGTTATCTTCTTCTTTCTGATGTACCTAAGGTTCAAGAACACCTTGGAGGGAAACATACCAAACCTTTGGAACTAGTTCAGAGAGGGTCTCAAAGACAACAGTAATAGGAAACCCTGATTTGACAAGCTTAGGTGTAATATAGATGAAACAAAGTCAGCTACTAAAAAATTTCATTGGCTTACATACAATATTGTATTCAGCACAGACAGTTCCTACCAAGTCTGCCAAATTTCACCTTGGACTTCTGGCGGGCAGACTTTGGCCTCTTTAGGACATTTATTGACAGAGTCCTTGGGGAGTCAGTCCTGAAGGGCAAAGGTGTCCAGGAAGGCTAGATGTGCTTCAAACAGGAATTGTTAATTATTCAGGAGCAGGCTGTCCCCATGTGTAGAAAGGCAAGTTGTTGGGGAAAGACCAGCCTAGTTAAACAAAAAATTTAGGCTGGAACATAGGGGGGAAAAAAAAGAATCTATCATCTCTGGAAGGAAGGTCAGATAACTTGGGAGGACTATAAGGATATCATGAAGGACATATATAGGGAGAAGATGAGAAAGACAATAGCCCAACTAGAACTTGATTTGGCCGCTGCAGTTAAAGACAACAAAAAGTTTCTATAAATACATTCAAAGCAAAAGGAGGGGCAAGGAGAGTCTCCATTTATTGAATGCAGAGGGTAATGTAGTGTTAGGGTATGAAGAAATGGCAGAGGTATTTAATGCCTTCTTTGCCTCAGTCTTTAATATCAAGACAAGTTGTTCTCAGGATAACCAGCTCCCTGAGCTGGAAGGTAGGGACCAGGAGCTGAGTGAAGTCCCCATAATCCAGGAGGAGATGGTTAGTGACATGCTATGCCAATTAGATACCCACAGGTCTACAGGCCCAGATGGGATCCACCCCAGAGTAAGGAAGGAACTGGCAAAAGAACTTGCCAAACCACTCCCAATCACATACCAGCAGTCCTGGTTAACCAGAGAACTTCCAGCTAATTGGAAATTAGTAAACGTAACGCCCATCTACAAGAAGGGTTGGAGGGATGATTCGGGGAACTACAGGCCGGTCAGCCTTACTTCAGTGCCAGGGAAGGTTATGGAAGAGCTGATCCTGAGTGCCATTACATGGCACATGCAGGACAATCAGTGAATCAGGTCCTGGCCAACATGGATTTACGAAAGAAAGGTCCTGCTTGACCAACCTGATCTTCTTTGTCCTGGGTAACCCAAAATGTTACTGTATTCCATATATATCTGTGCCCAAAATTGTTACTGTCTCTTTAGGACCCTGCAACACAGATAGAAACACAATGGAAAGGCAGGAGGTGCCCGGGGCTTTTAAAAGTTGGAGCACGCAGGGAGCCCTCTCTCTCTTGCCATTTTGGCTCTCTCTGTCTTTTGCCTTGTAGCTCTTGCTCAAGGCAGAGGCTCCCTTTTGTGGTTTATTTTCTGTTTCTCTCTGGCCTCTGGAGGGGTTTGTTTCAGGCAGGTTTCTGGACTCACAAAAGTAGCAACTCAAGAAGCTGCATTTCACAATCAAAAACTGTTTCAGAGTAAAATTTGCTACACCTGTCAGCAGTGCGAAGCCTAAGCTGGTCCAGGGTTGGGCAGCCATTCATCAGTGCCTAAGAGTCCATTTTCTTCCCTCCCCATGAAAGTGGGGACCCAAGACAGCAGTGCGACCACTGGCAAAGTCCAATGGGTGGCAGGCAGCGGCAAGTGGTAGTACTGAACCCCACAAAGTCAGCAATTCCCATCTGCCACTAAACTGCTTCATAAGCTCCTACAGAATCACTAGGCTGGAAGAGACCTTCAAGATCATCGAGTCCAACTCATGCACTAACACCTCCACTAAACCATGGCACCAAGTGCCACGTCCAGTCTTTTTTTAAACACATCTAGGGATGGTGACTCCACCACCTCCCTCGGCAGACAATTCCAATATTTAACCACACTCTCCATAAAAAACTTTTTCCTAATATCCAAGCTATATTTCCCCTAGCACAGCTTAAGACTATGTCCTCTCGTTCTGCCAGTTGCTGCCTGGAGAAAGAGACCAACCCCCACCTGACTACAACCACCCTTCAGGAAGTTGTAGAGAGTGATAAGGTCACCTCTGAGTCTCCTTTTCTCCAGGCTAAACAACCCCAGCTCCCTCAGTCGTTCCTCATAGGGCTTGTGTTCCAAGCCCCTCACCAGCCTTGTTGCCTGTAGCGGTGGTTCTGAACCAGGAAGGATTAGAGTCCCTCCATAGACTTGCAGAGGACGAGGACTTCTGGTGGCATGTTCCACAGACCGAGAATTTCCCCCCGGAGCTGCCAGAGACAATGGTTTAGACCACCAAGCCACGAACCCCAAGTTCCTGCTATTGGTTCCTTGATTTGTCTGTTATGTATCCCAGTTCTGGAACATTCCCTGTTACCCGGTTGTTCATTCGTTGTTCTCTCTTCCCCCCTCCCCTCCCTAAACCTCATTCGACTACGCACCCTGGACCCTCCCTTGTATCGCCCCTGCGCCCTCAGATTATTGGATGTTATCGCTCCCTTAAATACCCATGACATGAGCTATTCGAGGCTCTTAGTCCCTGAGCTCCCTTGGGGGTAATAAACCTGCCGAACCCTCATACTAAGAGTCCTCCTTCTTTGGGTAGTTCTTTGCTATCCTGCAGTGCTCTGAGGGCACCAACACCTCAGCCTGACGCAGACTAGCGGAGCCCACCGCCGGCTCCCCAGGGAAGCCTTCTCGATCGGAACGCGGACGGCTTCTCAGGGTCGCGCTAGCGCTCTGCCACCGGGACCAGAGCGGGATTAAGAAGCAGGGAACGCAACAGTTGCCCCCTCCTTTGGACGTGTTCAAGCGTCTCAACATCCTTCCTAAACTGAGGGGCCCAGAACTAGACACAGTACTCAAGGTGCAGCCTCACCAGTGGCAAGTACAGGGGGAGAATGGCCTCCCTGGTCCTGCTGGCCACGCTATTCCTGATACGGGCCAGGACGCCGTTGGCCTTCTTAGCTACCAGGGCACACTGCTGGCTCATGTTCAATCGGCTGTCGACCAGTACCCCCAGGTCCCTTCCTGCCTGGGCACTGTCCAGCCACACTGTCCCCAGCCTATAATGCTGCAGGGGGTTATTGTGGCCAAAATGCAGGACTTGGCACTTGGACTTATTAAACTTCATCCTGTTGGACTCTGCCCATCCATCCAACTGTTCCAGGTCTCTCTGCAGATCCCTCCTACCTTCCAACAGATCGACACACGCTCCCAGCTTAGTGTCGTCTGCAAATATACTAATGAAAGACTCAATACCCTCATCCATGTTGTCAATGAAAATATTGAACAGAACTGACTGCAGCACAGACCCCTGAGGGAAACCACTAGTGACTGGCTGCCAGCTGGATCCAGCACCATTCACCACCATTCTCTGGGCCCGGCCATCCAGCCAGTTCTTGACCCAGCAAAGACTGCTCCTGTCCAAGCTGTGGGCTGCCATCTTCTCCAGGAGTATGCTGCAGGAGACAGTGTCAAAAGCCTTGCTGAAGTCCAAATAGACAACACCCACAGCCTTCCCCGCATCCACCGGGCGGGTCACCTGGTTATAAAAGGGTTGGTCAAACATGACCCACCCCTCCTAAATCCACACTGGCTGAGTCTGATACCCTGGCCATCTTGTAAGTGCTGCCTGATGTCACTCAGTATAAACTGCTCCATTACCTTGCTGGGTTCTGAGGTCAGGCTAACTGGCCTGTAATTCCCAGGCTCCTCCTTCCTACCCTTTTTGTGGATGGGCGTCACAATGGCCAGCTTCCAGTCATCTGGAGCCTCACCAGTGAGCCAGGACTGTTGATAAATGATGGAGAGTGGCTTTGCAAGCTCATCTGCCAGCTCCCTCATCACCCTGGGATGGATCCCATCTGGTCTCATAGATTTGTGAACATCCAAGCATCTCAGCAGTTCTCTGACTGCCTCCTCCTGGATAACAAGGGGACCACTCTGCTCCCTGACACCATCTACCAACCCAGGAGGACAGTTGTCCTGAGGACAAGCCATCTTCCTACTAAAGACTGAGGGGCAAGGGTGCACCAAGCAGGATTAGCCTGCCATCTCCCTTTTGTCTCACAGGCCACACAGTCACCTGGAGAGCACACCATCTTGGAGGGAGGGCTGCCACTGTCTTTTCCCTTTGTGTCTACACACATGGTGGGCACCCACTTGGGGAAGGAGACACTTTGCCATTTTGAGTTTCTCTGTTCACAGGGAGTCTGTGGGATTTCAACAACTTTGTAACTAGTGACTATAACTTATTTTTTGCCTGTTGCTGTTTCATTTTTTTAGTAAATTTATTTTTTACTTATATCTACTTGTATTAGTTTCTCCTTATTGGTGGAAAGGGATTCATTAAAACTAAAGAGGTAACTCATTTCAGTGTCCACCTTAAATTTTCTTAAACCAAGACACCTTCTATGACAGTGACCCACTTAGTAGATGAAGGAAAGGCTGTGGATGTAGTCTATCTAGAGTTCAGTAAAGCATCTGACATCATCTCCCACAGCACCCTCTTAGAAAAACTGGCTGCTTGTGGCTTGCATGGGTGGACTCTTTGATGGGTAAAAAAATCAGCTGGATGGACAGGCCCAAAAAGTTATGGTATATGGAGCTAAATCCAGTTGGTGGCTGGTCACTAGCTGTGTTCCCCAGGGCTCAGTTTTGGACCTGGTCCTGTTTAACATATTTATTGATGATCTGGATGAGGGGATCAAGTGTATCCTCAGTAAATTTGCAGACAACACCAAGTTGGGTGGGAGTGCTGATCTGCTCAAGGGTAGGAAGGTTCTGCAGAGACACCTGGACAGACTCAATGGGCTGAAGACAACTGCATGTGGTTCAAAAAGGCCAAGTGCCAGGTCCTGCACTTGGGTCACAGGAACCCCATGCAGCACTACAGGCTGGGGGAGGAGTGGCTTGAGAGCTGTTTGGCAGAAAGATACCTGGGGGCACTAGTTGACACTTGGCTCAATATGAACCAGCAATGTGGCCAAGAAGGCCAATCCTGGCCTGTATCAGAAATAATGTAGGCATCAGGACTAGGGCAGTGATTGTCCCCCTGTACTTGGCACTGGTGAGGCTGCACCTTGATTACTGCGTTCAGTTTTGGGCCCCTTACTTCAAAAAGGACATTGAGATGCTGGAGCGTGTCCGGAGAAGGGCAACAAGGCTTGTGAAGGGTCTAGAAAACGTCTTATGAGGAATGGCTGAGGGAGCTGGGGTTGTTTAGTCTAGAGAAGAAGAGGCTCAGGGGGACCTCATCTCTCTCTACAATTACGTGAAAGAGGTTGTAGTGAGGTGGGGGCCAGTCTCTTCTGCCATGGCTGCAGTGAGAGGACCAGAGAAAATGGCCTTAAGCTGAGACAGGGGAGATTCAGATTAGATATTAGAAAAAAATTTTCACTGTTAGGGTGGTCAGGCATTGGAACAGGTGGAAGAGTCACCATCCCTGGAGGTGTTAGGGAGGCATCTAGATCTGGCACTGGGAGATATAGCTTAGGGGTTACATTGGTAGTGCTGGGTGGTATAAGGACTTGAAAGGCACAGTTGCCCATCTCAAACACTGTCAAGGCCACAGAAAGAACTTGCCCAAAGCCACAAGAACAGGAACTTGAGATAAGCACAGAGAGGAGGAATTTGTGACAGGAAGGTGCTAATTCCAGGCCAGGCAGAGGTGAGATCTGGCTAGCACATGCTGGTTAATGCATCTGGACAAAAATTCCAACCATGGCAAACTGTGGTAAAGGAAGCAACTGCTCATAGACATATCACATCAAGTTATAGGAACGCCATTGTGAACACCCCATGGATACCCAAAACTTGGACTGTGTAAAGTTGGTAGCCCCAGAAGAATGACTCTGGGACCCCCACAACAAAGAAGACCAGGGTGGAGAACCCAGAGGATGCTGTTGGATCCACAGGTGGTGACTGTCTTCTGCTCTCTCCTCTTTTCTCTCCCTCTTTCTACTTCCACTTTTCTCTCCCTCTCCTCTTCCCATGCATCCCTCTTTTCTGTCTCTTTTCTCTCGCCTCCTTTCTCTCCCTCTCCTCCTCTCTCTCTCCTTGCTCTCCCTCTCTCCTTCCTTTCCCTCTCACTCCTTTCTCTCTCTCTCCCTCCTTTCCATCCTTCTCTCTCTCCTTTCTTGCACATGACAGCGTCCACCCTGCCATTTTATTCCCAAGGCCCCTTGACCTTCCTTTTCTTGTTGGCAAACTCAGTTTTTCAAAGAATGTGAATTATTTTCTTCCCTTTCTCAGACACTTTTTCTGCCTTATTGCCCCACACAATGTCACTATCAATATATTGTAGATGTTCAGGGGCATCACTACTTTCCAGTACAGTTTGGATCAGTCCATGACAAGTAGTAGAGCTGTGCTTCCACCCTTGGGGCAGTCAATCACAGGTGTACTGGACACCTCTACAAATGAAAGCAAACTGTGGCCTGCACTCTGCATCGAAAGGAACTGAGAAAAATGCATTGGCAATGTCAATTGTAGCACACCGCCTGGCTGCCTTTGACTCCAGTTCATATTGGAACTCTGTCTGTTACAGCATCACTCAGTGGTGGCATTACTTCATTTAGGCCACGATAGCCTACTGTTAACCTCCACCCTGCATCAGACTTTGGCACTGGCCATATGGACTATTAAAAGGCAAGTGAGTCTTGCTGATCACTCCTTGGCTCTCCAGTTGATGAACCAGGTCAGGGATGTGAGTCAGGGAGTCTCAGTTTGTGCAATGTCCTAGTAGCAACCGGCTCCTGCTGGTCTTCAACCTGCAGCAATCCCAAGAAGAAGGGATCTTCTGAGAGGCCTGGCAGGGTGGATAATTGTTTGACCTTCTCTGTTTTCACTGTAGCTACACCAAAAGCCCATCAACACCCTTTCAGATCCTTGAAGTACCCTCTCCTGAGGTAGTCCATGCCAAGGAGAGAAGGGGCCTCTGGGCCAGTCACAGTGGGGTGCCTTCGCCATTTGTCCCCTGTTAAGCTCACCTCAGCCTCCAATACAGACAATTCTTGGCATCCCCCTGTCACTCCAGAGATCCAGATGGGTTCTGTTCCCCTGTACCCTGATGGCACCAGTGTACACTGTGCACCAGTATCTACTAAAGCTTTATACTTCTGTGGATCTGATGCATCAGGCCGTCGAGCCCACACAGTCCAGTATGCCTGGTCATCCCTTTCCTCCTGGCCAAAGGCAGGGACCTTCCATTCCTGTTCCTAGTCAGAGTACTCGCTGTCTGAACATTGCAATGCCACACCACATGTCCCCTCACCAGGGTCAAAGGAAGGGATTTCAGTTGTGTCTGGGAGATCACTGATTGTCTTTCTGCAGCAACTACACTGACAGCCTTCTTGGGTGACCCCTTCTTAACAGCTCTCTTCCCTCTCAGTTCACGGATGCGGGCTTCCAGCTTAGAGGTGGGTTCACCATCCCACTTCCTCATGTCCTCCCTCTGGTCACGGAGAAAGAAGCAGTTCGTTACATGCTGTTGAAGGTTGGATTTAGTTCTTTTCCTCAGGAATTTTTCTCCCATGGGTTGCTAAGACACAAATGACTGAGTACTTAAGAGAAACAAAGCACAAGGCTAGAGCCTTTACCTTGGCAGGGTGGGGTAGAATTGCCCCTCATAGAAGCAGGGCTTGACAATGTGAGATTTGGAGAGACTGAAAAGAAAGGGCAGGAGGGAGGTCACTCTCTCTTGCTTGGGACCCTCGGAGCTGGACGGTCGGAGCTGCTGTCTGCTGAACCCACGGCCCCCTGAGAAGCCAGCGCGGAGCTGCCGGTCTGTCTGCTGTGAGTCTCTGCCCTCTGCCCCATCGGGAGCCGACCTGCCTGCCACCAGCCCGCTCCGAGTTTCTCCGCTACATTGTAGCGGGGCTTCCCCTGCACGTCAAGACCTCTTACCGTCCCAGCTCCCTGTGTCCGGGAGTCCTGCTGTGGCACCGACACCAGCTGCCCCTCCCGAGGGTCTGTGGAACAAAGGCTCTCCTCCATCCCTCTGTGCTTCGGGCAGCTGCCATTTGCCATGTGCTACCTGAGCTCACGCCTAGAGTGCCCCCTGCAGGCACCGGGGAATCATCACAGCCAGAGCGCCCCCTGCAGGCTGTGACTGGAACTGCACCAAAGGGAAAAGGTGCCTGAAGCCGAGCAGGCTGCCACAGGGTTTCTGGTTCTGTTTGTTGGTTAACGTTATAGTTGTTGTTATTTGTCATCTTTGTTGTAGATATTAGTAAAGAACTGTTATTCCTATTCCCATATCTTTGCCTGAGAGCCTCTTGATTTCAAATTTATAATAATTCGGAGGGAGAGGGGTTACAGTTTCCCATCCCAAGGGAGGCTCCTGCCTTCCTTAACAGACACCTGTCCTTCAAACCAGGACAGATTTTGGCGCCCAGCGGTGGGGCACGAGGGCATCGAGAGGAAAAAGGATAACAGTTCTTGAGTAACGCAGTTTTTTTGTGCTGGATATAGGAACCTCATTAGGTTGCACCATGTGGTCTAGGTTATTCCGGTTCGTATGGCAAGTGGTCACAGCTGTTTCTCTCCCATTTGCAGCCCCATATCTAAACATGGGCCCTATAACTAAGGCTACAGTGGCTGTTATACAGTTTGAGTCATGGGTCAATAAGGTGAGGAATTCATGGATTTTCAACTTCCTCTGGAAGGCAGGCATGTGGATTCACAGCTACCACACACTAATGACATGTTTTCAAAGTTACTTTAATAATGGTACCTACTGCGAGGAAGTGACACCAAAAGAAATGTTCTCACAACCCTTCACCCAGCTCTTTGGGCCTATCCCACCAATCTTTGAGGGGTTCAAATCTTCTCTAGATGCTAATGATACCATACAGTGGCTGGTGTAGCTGATAGGCCTGCTCTATTTAGCATTCAGGGATAAGGGGGGTCTGACTTGGATAGCCACTCTGACATCCACCCCAGACAACAGGGATGAGGCCCCAGAACCTGACATGGCCCCAAAGACTAGGGATGCTGCCACAGAAACTGACCTGGCCCCGGAAACTAGGGATGCAGCCACAGAACCTGACATGGCCCCAGAGACTAGGGATGCAGCCACAGAACCTGATATGGCTCCAGACACTAGAGATGCTGCTACAAAGTCTGACCCAGCCCCACAACCCACCTCAGAAACAAACCACCTGGATTGGGTGGGAGTCCTGGTGAGGGAGATACGCGAGATGGGCCAAGTGCTGAAGGAATACACTTGCCCAGCTGGTGGGAAACCCTTCCCCTACCCCAAAGAGAGAGAGTCTAATGGGGCAGCAGAGGAACCCAGGGACGTTATAACCGCTCAGGCTCCAGTCAGATCAGAGGGGCAGCCACAGCCAGCAGTAGTTGCCCCTGTGGAAAAGAGGAAGACTAAGGTCAAACCAGAGCAGCCAGTGAGTAACGATGGGGAAGCAGGACCCTCTCAACCAGTAGGGAGGCCAAGGATTGAAATCACTACCGAGTCCCTGGGGTATGACAGTCTCCGTAATCTACGAAAAGACATTGTGCGACGGGGTCGTGAGCCTTTTACAACCTGGTTACTTCGGGTCTGGGATCTTATGGGTATAGGCGTGCAGCTGGATAGTATTGAGGCAAGGCAGATGGGACCCTTGACCCATGACTCAGGGGTTGATCAGGTACTCGGAAGAGATGACGGGCCCCTATCTCTCTGGGAACGGCTTTTAATAAGTGTAAGAGAGAAGTTTGTCAACAGGGAGAGAATGCAGGAGTATCATCATAGAAGACCATGGAAGACCCTTGAGGAGGGAATCCAACAGCTGAGGGAGGTGGCAGTATTGGAGGTACTCTTTGGGAGGGATGGACAACATGATAATGACCCCGACAAGGTAAAGTGTACAGGGCAAATGTAGTGGAATCTAGCAAAGCTAGGGCCCTCCCAATACACCATCTTCATTGCAACAATTAATGCTGATGACAACCGAGAGACAGTGGGCTCCATAGCCACCAAACTCAGGAATTATGATATTATGATCAGTGGCCCAATGCAGGCTCAGGTCTCTGCTGTGGTCAAAGACCTCAGAGAGGAGATGATGAGGGAGGTGAGGGAGGAGATGAGGTTGATGAGTGCGGCACCAGTGCGAGTCACAAGCCCCAAAGTCAGAGCCCAGCGCCCCCAGCCAGGGAGAGAGGGTACACCCCACGATCTGAGCTGTGGTTCTTCCTGTGTGACCACGGAGAAGACATGAGGAAGTGGGATAGGAAACCCACTGCTACCCTGGCAGCACGGGTACAGCAACTCAAGGAGGGAAATACTAACCGAGGCGGGGGGTCTACTAAAGTGAAGGTAGCCTCAGCCTCCCGTGATCGAGATGCCAGATATTACAGAAGAGAGGACGATCTCTTAGATCCCCTTGAGGGGACCTCTACCATGTACGCCCAAGAAAGAAATGACAACCAGAGCTAGAGGGGCCCTGCCTCTAGCCAGGAAGAGGCACGGGAAAACCGGGTCTTTTGGACAGTGTTGATCCGATGGCCTGGCACATCAGAACCACAAAAATATGAAGCGTTAGTTGATACTGGTGCGCAGTGTACCTTAATTCCATCGAGACATGTGGGGGCGGAACCTGTTTCTATTGCCGGGGTGACAGGGGGATCACAGCAATTAACTTTGTTGGAAACCGAGGTGAGCCTGACCGGGAAGGAGTGGCAGAAACACCCCATTGTGACTAGTCCAGAGGCCCCATGTATTCTGGGCATAGACTTCCTCCGGAATGGCTACTACAAAGACCCAAAAGGACTCAGGTGGGCTTTCGGAATAGCGGCTGTAGAGGCAGAGGGCACCAGGCAACTGAACACCTTGCCTGGACTATCGGAAAATCCAACTGCAGTGGGACTCCCGAGAGTAAAAGAGCAACAAGTGCCAATTGCCACCTCGACAGTGCACCGCCGGCAGTACCGGACGAATCGAGACGCCGTGACCCCCAAACACAAGATGATCCGCAACCTGGAAAGCCAAGGAGTGGTAAGTAAAGCCCACTCACCCTTCAACAGCCCCATCTGGCCTGTGCGCAAGTCTGACGGGGAATGGAGATTGACTGTGGACTATCGTGGCTTGAATGAAGTGACTCCACCATTGAGTGCTGCCGTGCCAGACATGCTGGAGCTCCAGTACGAGCTGGAGTCCAAGGAAGCAAAATGCTATGCCACCATTGACATCGCCAATGCGTTCTTCTCCATCCCTCTGGCAGCAGAGTGCAGGCCTCAGTTTGCCTTCACCTGTAGAGGTGTGCAATATACCGGGAATTGGTTACCCCAGGGGTGGAGGCACAGCCCCACGATCTGCCATGGACTGATCCAGGCTGCACTGGAAAAGGGTGAGGCTCCAGAGCATCTCCAATGCATCAACGACATCATTGTGTGGGGGAACACAGCAGCAGAGGTATTTGAGAAAGGAGAGAAGATCATCATGATCCTCCTAGAAGCCGGTTTTGCCATCAAGAAAAGCAAAGTCAAGGGACCTGCTTGAGAGATCCAGTTCCTGGGGGTAAAATGGCAAGATGGACGGCGCCAGATTCCCACAGAGGTCATCAATAAGATCACTGTGATGTCTCTGCCAACTAACAAAAAGGAAACGCAAGCTTTCCTAGGGGCCATAGGCTTTTGGAGGATGCACATTCCAGAGTACAGCCAGATTGTGAGTCCTCTCTACCTGGTTACCCGCAAGAAGAACGATTTCCACTGGGGCCCTGAACAGCAACAAGCGTTTGCCCAGATCAAGCAGGAGATCGCTCATGCAGTAGCGCTTGGCCCAGTAAGGACGAGACCAGAGGTGAGGAATGTGCTTTACTCTGCAGCCGGGAACAATGGCTTGTCCTAGAACCTTTAGCCGAAGGTCCCTAGAGAGACTCGAGGCCGACCGCTGGGATTCTGGAGCCACAGTTACAGAGGGTCTGAAGCCAACTACACCCCCACAGAGAAGGAAATCTTGGCCGCCTATGAAGGAGTTCAAGCCGCCTCGGAGGTAATTGGCACCGAAGCACAAGTCCTCCTGGCACCTCGACTACCAGTGCTGGGGTGGATGTCTAAAGGAAAGGCTCCCTCTACCCACCACGCCACCGATGCCACATGGAGTAAGTGGATCACACTTATCACACAGCACGCCCGCATTGGAAATCCAAACCGCCCTGGGATCCTAGAAATAATTACGAACTGGCCAGAAGGTGAGAGTTTTGGTCTCACTGATGAAGAGGAGCAAGAACAAGTAACCCGGGCTGAAGAGGCTCCACCATACAATCAACTGCTAGATGAAGAAAAGTGCTACGCTCTTTTCACTGATGGTTCCTGTCGCATCATAGGGATGAACCGAAAGTTGAAAGCAGCTATGTAGAGCCCCACGCGACAGGTTGCAGAAGCCACTGAAGGAGAAGGTGGGTCGAGCCAATTTGCTGAACTCAAAGCCGTTCAGCTGGCCCTGGACATTGCTGAGAGAGAGAAGTGGCCAAAGCTCTATCTCTACACCGATTCGTAGATGGTAGCCAATGCTCTATGAAGTTGGCTAGAAAAGTGGAAAAAGGCCAACTGGCAGTGTAGAAGAAAGCCAATCTGGGCAGCTGATGAATGGAAAGACATTGCCACTCGGGTAGAGAAGCTACCTGTAAAGGTCCACCATGTAGATGCCCATGTCCCTAAAAGCCAAGCTAATAAAGAACACCAGAACAAAAAGCAAGTAAATCTCGCCGCAAAGATAAAGGTGGCAGAGATAGATTTAGACTGACAACACAAAGGAGAGCTCTTCCTAGCCCGATGGGCCCATGACGCCTCAGGCCACCAGGGCAGAGATGCCAACTATAAGTGGGCACAAGACCCAGGGGTGGACCTAACCATGGACAGGATCTCCCAGGTGATCCATGATTGTGAGACGTGCGCCGCGATCAAACAGGCCAAGCGGGTGAAGCCTCTATGGTATAGTGGACGGTGGTCCAAATATAAGTATAGAGAGGCTTGGCAGATTGATTACATCACACTGCCCCAGACCCGCCAAGGCAAGCGCTACGTTCTCACAACGGTGGAAGCCACCACAGGATGGCTGGAGACCTACCCTGTGCCTCATGCCACTGCCCGGAACACCATCCTGGGCCTCAAAAAACAAGTCCTATAGAGACCTGGTACCCCTGAGAGAATTGAATCTGACAATGGGACTCATTTCAAAAATAGCCTTATAAACACCTGGGCTAGAGAACATGGCCTCGAGTGGGTGTACCATATCCCTTATCATGCACCAGCAGCTGGGAAAGTTGAACGGTACAATAGCCTGCTCAAAACCACCTTGAAAGCACTGAGTGGGGGGACGTTCAAGAACTGGGAGACTAATTTGGCAAAGGCCACATGGTTAGTGAACACGCGAGGCTCCTCCAACCGGACCAGGCCTGCCCACTCTGACCCCTTGCGAACAACAGATGGAGATAAAGTTCCAGTAGTACACATGAGAGGTATGCTGAGAAAGACTGTTTGGGTAAACTTTGCCTCAAGTAAAGACAATCCCATCCGGGGGGTTGTCTTTACTCAGAGACCAGGCTGCACCTAGTGGGTGATGCAAAGGGATGGAGAGACCCGATGCATACCTCAAGGAGATCTTGTTTTAGGGTGAACTACTTACGGCACTGTGCTTGTATCTGTATCTGCATGTATGTATATACCTAGACGGTTTAAATTTGATGTAAGGTGTTTGCATGGGAAAAAAATTCGGGGTGAAGAATGTTGAAGTTTGGATTTAGTTTTTTTCCTCAGGAATTTTTCTCCCATGGGTTGCTAAGACACAAATGACTGAGTACTTAAGAGAAACAAAGCACAAGGCTAGAGCCTTTACCTTGGCAGGGTGGGGTAGAATTGCCCCTCATAGAAGCAGGGCTTGACAATGTGAGATTTGGAGAGACTGAAAAGCAAGGGCAGGAGGGAGGTCACTCTCTCTTGCTTGGGACCCTTGGAGCTGGACGGTCGGAGCTGCTGTCTGCTGAACCCACGGCCCCCTGAGAAGCCAGCGCGGAGCTGCCGGTCTGTCTGCTGTGAGTCTCTGCCCTCTGCCCCATCCGGAACCGACCTGCCTGCCACCAGCCCGCTCCGAGTTTCTCCGCTACATTGTGGCGGGGCTTCCCCCTGCACGTCGAGACCTCTTACCGTCCCAGCTCCCTGTGTCCGGGGATCCTGCTGTGGCACCGACACCAGCTGCCCCCCGAGGGTCTGTGGAGCAAGGACTCTCCTCCATCCCTCCCTGCCTCGGACAGCTGCCATTTGCCGTGTGCTACCTGAGCTCACGCCGGAGCGCCCCCTGCAGCCGACGGGGAATCATCACACCCAGAGCGCCCCCTGCAGGCTGTGACTGGAACTGCACCAAAGGGAAAAGGTGCCGGAAGCCAAGCAGGCTGCCACTGGGTTTCTGGTTCTGTTTGTTGGTTAACACCATAGTTGTTGTTATTTGTTAGCTTTGTTTCAGATATTAGTAAAGAACTGTTATTCCTATTTCCATATCTTTGCCTGAGAGCCTCTTGATTTCAAATTTATAATAATTCGGAGGGAGAGGGGTTACAGTTTCCCATTCCAAGGGAGGCTCCTGCCTTCCTTAACAGACACCTGCCCTTCAAACCAGGACACATGGCCTGCGCTTGGGGCTTCCCTCTGACAGTGGCAGAAGAGAACTGATCTCTTGGGCTGCCCCTAAAAGCTGAGGTGCTGGCCTTTAGGGATCTAGAAGTACCCAGAATTTCTTCAAAGTTTCAGTGTCTTCCTGGCTCCATCTCTACAGTTGGCATATCCATTTTCAGGTAATACACTGCTACCAAGCTGCTGAAACATGATGCAGGGGAA
Source organism: Eopsaltria australis (assembly GCA_034509425.1). NCBI lineage: Eukaryota > Metazoa > Chordata > Aves > Passeriformes > Petroicidae > Eopsaltria > Eopsaltria australis. The sequence continues at coordinate 8,334 of JAVTVJ010002169.1, read as the reverse complement.
CTTTGAACCACCTTCCTCCACAGGGCCATTGAGGAAGAGACATCCTCTGGATCTTTAGGTACATTATTTTTTAGATCACTATAGACAACTTGCAGCACTGCTAATTCTCTCAAGTACTGGATACCTTCATCTGCAGTGGTCCACTTGCCTGGGGAGTTCACAAGATCTTCCTTAAATGGATATCTTGCCCTCACACTTGAGAGAAGCCATTTCCAAAGTCTGAAAATTGCTCCTTCCTTTCCAATTCCTCTTTCAATTCCTCGATCTTTAGCAAGAGATCCCAGCTGTTGGGCTTCATGACCTTCTAACTGCTGACTATCGGCCTCATTATCCCAGCATCAAAGCAGCCAGGCAGAAATCCGCTCACCTGGCTGGTGGCTGTAATCTTTTCGCAAGTCTTGAAGTTCTGATGAGGTCAGGGACCGAGTAACTTTGGTTTCCTGTTTGATTTGCCTCACTCCTTTCAATTTCTGTCTTGAAGGAGCAGCTTCTTGATCTAACCCCTCCTTTGCTGATTCTCCTTCCTCCCTTTATAGTTAATGATATGGACCTGTAGCTCTCCTTATCCATATTTCTTTTTCACTACTGGTGCAATTACTGTAGTTGCTGGGGTTTGAGTCCCTGTCTCAGGCATAGTGTCCTCAAATGCAGTTTGGATTCCTGCTTCAACTACAGTCCTCTGAGAGTACTGAACAGTGGCTTGGTAGGCACAGATGAAGTCCCAGTACAGGGTGAGAAGTTTCTGGTTTTCATTGGGGTAGGCAAGGCACCCTTCTATCAGCTGACAGGTCAGTTTGTTAGGGTTGTTTACCTGTTCAGGGGTAAAGTCCCAGGCAATGGCAGGTGATAACTGCCTTAAAAACCTGCCCAAATCCTTCCACACACCCTGCTACCCAGGAACTGGATGGCTCAGGGCAGATTTCAGTAGCTTCTCACCTAAAGTGTTTTCTCTTACACCAGAATGACACCAGATTCCACAAACCACATGATATGTTAACTGTATTAACTAATAGTAATAAGCAGCTCACATAAGGATGAACATGGACCACAGGAGTCTGCATTATACAACCATTCACATCAATCTTGGGCAGGCATGGGGAGGTATATTCCCTCATCATCCACAGAAGATAGCTCCTCCAGCACAAGACTGTCAATGTAAGGACAAAGCACAGAACCATTGCTTGTATTAACATGTTCCCAAACTCAGCAAAAGATAAGCGGTGCAGCTGACAAACTCTGTGTCCCACACAGGAGCTTGTACTTGGTAGTTACTATTACTATAGCATGCAATATATGCAAATATATAAATATATATAAAAATAGAAATATATAGAAATATATATATATAGATATATAAAATTGCCTTTGTCTTGCCCCAATTGGGTGTCAAAAAGGACTGGTGGGCTGACCTCAGCTGGACACCAGGTACCCACTAAGCCACTCTATCACTCCCCAGCTGGACAGGGGAGACAAAATAAGATGGAAAACAACTCATAGGTTTAGATTAAGCAATTCACTAAAGCAAAAGTTTGCACACGCACAAGCAAAGACAAATAAAATAATTTTATTCTCTACTTCTCATCAGCAAGTTATGTCTAGCCACTTCCCAGGAAGCGGGGCTTCAGCACATGTAGCAGTTGCACTAGAAGGCAAACATTGCAAATAACAAATGCCCCCTGCTTCCTCAGCTTTTACCTGACATCATATGATATGGAATATCCCTTTGGTCAATTTGGGTCAGCATTTTATTTTAAAAATTAACTTAGCATGTTTGCTGACCTATTATATTGCCTTATGTGTTTTTGCTAAGGCAAAAATCAAGAAAGCAACTTAGTAGCCAAGGTGTCTAACTACAGGCCCCTGCTCTCCTCAGACCCAGAACAGAACACAGGACCCCAGATTTGATACTGTTGACAGAAAATTGAGTATGCAGGGGACACCTGTAGAACAAGAATCAAAATCTATTTCCTGAGCTTCACTGCCTAGAGGTAGACAGAAAGGACTTATTAAGATCACAGACAAGTCCTGAAGTCTTCAAGCATCTTGCTCACAATCCACACCCAGAACATGCATCTGAAGATGATACCCACAAGTGCTCTTGCCTCACATGCAAGTGCTTAACAGTTAAAGCAGTTTCCCAGGACATCCAACAATTTATTTTCCTCATTCCACCTAGCAGGAGTCAACCATGCTCTACCATCACTTGCCCTCTGCTGAGGTGGCAGTTACCCTGTTCTCTCTCTCTGTCCTATAGCAGCCAAAAAGATGGGAGTTTCAAAGGCTTGAGGAATATTAGCATTCAAATAAAGTTATATGTCCTCTTGCTGGAAGGAGAGCTGTTTAAATCCTTATTGGAATGTCTGTGGTTGTTGGTCAAAACATTCAAGGTTTCCCACATGATGAAAGACACTAACACTGGGCTCGAGTATAAACTTCTTATCATTAAACAGACGGGTACATGGGACAAGCAGAACATTAGACACTCAAAACTTAAATACAAAGGAACTAAAAAGGTATTTTCATTATTAACTTTGTGGAATTCACCAGTATGGGCACACTTGAATTCTTTCCCTGATATGGCTGTTAAGTTTATATTCAAGTTTCTCCTGCCCCCCCTGCCCATAACAGAAGATGAGATTTATTACAGAAAGACAGTAAAGAAATACCAATAAGCTTTGATGATTGGAGGCTGCACTTCTGTAGGCTTACACTAACACAGCAAGGTTCAGAAGCCAATCTTGGAAAGTGTAGTTGGAGTCCATGAAATCAACGTTTGAGTTATCTATTAAACAGAAAAGACTTCAACCAAACACCTGAGAGTCAAACATTGTTTCAAACACAACTTTCCACGGCACAAAGCTGCAAGATTCCATGCCAGTTGTCAGCCTTTCTTCATGTTCAAAATTGCAAAACTACAGCATGAGGTACAATTATTTCAGATATCAGAGGAACATTATTTGTACCCTCCCACAAAACTAAGAGGAAGCGAAGACCAGCTCTGGGATGTAACTTGCCAATTCAACTAAACAGTAACTTTAAAATTGCACATTTAAGCAAAACCTAGAGTATGCTTCTTTTGCATGAGGCTTTTTTCCATCCAATACCCAAGAAAAGGCAACCCAAGCAACCAAAGAAATGGTCAGTTTATCTACAATTACAGGCAGATTCTAAGTGAAAACTTTAAATTCTTGACCTATTAAAATTTGCTTGTACATTTCATTATAAAAAGCCACAATTTGGGGAATCTTTTCTGAACAAATGCTCAAATCAGATTACTGTGCAGCATTTGTTCAAGGGGATTTTCCCAACCTCATTGTTCTTCTGCCGATTTTTAAGCCTATGCAGCAAGATGTGAACTTACTCCAGCTCTCAGTTATTCTCTTGTATCCTGCTGGTCAGCTTCAAATAATGCAGCATGACAGAAACCAAAGAAAGTCATTCATTATGAGACTACAGCATTTTATACAGTAAATTTTAGTTTTCCACCAATCAGCACTACAACTAAGAGTAAGTAAACAAAAACAAATAGTAAACAAGACACAGGAAGTTACTTTTATTAAATTAGCAAGTATAGATTACAAGCAGGATTAAATCAGTAGGGAGCCTATTAACTAGCTATTTGTGTTCAAAGCTGCAGCAGTAAAAGAACTGCAGAATGTTGTTTCTCCTAGAAATTCTTTGTAAGCTAACTGCCTGAGCAACACAACCAGGAGGTTTTTTTCTGTAAAATTGCTTTGGTTGTCAAAACATTCACACCAGTAAAAACAGCACTCAGATGTTTTGTTACAGTACCAAGAAAACTGAATTGGCTAACTTCTACAGAAGAAAAATATAATGAGGAGAGGAATCTTTTGTCACATTGAATAGCTGGCCTGATATAAAGGCAAATTACCACAGTAAACCAGGGAACAGTTTAGAATTGACTGAAGCCAACTAAAGCCTTGATTCCATTACTGGAGGGAAAATAGGTACTATTTATGAGATAATTTGGGGCTCAGTATTGACAATAAAGCACACTCAAAATTTTTCTTGAGTGACTAATATGTCTTCTTAATGGCAGCATGAAGTGCCAGATACAGATATTATTCTAACTAGTTAGAGCTTTATACCAAGATTCACTGAGCAGGTAAATCACTAAAGTAATCACAAGTAGCTCTTTTTCATTTGCTTAAAATTCAACAGTCCTAGCATCAGTTGTTAATCTGGCAAACAATAAATGGCATATAAACATCAATCAAGCTTTAACACTTATTTTTGATTTTGATTCTTCCTGCTTACCATTAAGATAATCTTAATGAGGAACAACAGTAACTTGAATCTGCACAAATTCCAACAACATTTTTTCACCCATAAACTTGCTTTCCACATACCTGATTCCCTAAACAAATAATACAGCTTATACCACTGAGCTGAAGAAATTGCATTATCCAACACCTTGCAAAAAACATCTCAATTTATATACTGAAAAATGATAGCAAATTAAAAACTTGTAAGGTTACCTGATGTTGGAGTTTGGATCTAGTTTTTTTGGGGGTTTTTTGGTGGTTTTTTTTTCCCCCCCCTCAGGAATTTTTCTCCCATGAGTTGCTAAGAGACTAATGACTGGGCTAATGGCTGAGTATTTAAGAGAACAAAGCACAGGGCTAGAGCATTTCTCCTTGGCAGGGCGGGGCAGAATCCCTCTCATGGAAGCAAGGCCTGACAGGCGAGATTTTGGAGACTGAAAAAAGCAAGGGTGGGGGGAGGTCACTCTCTTGCTTGGGACCCTCGGAGCCAGACGGTTGGAGCTGCTGCCTGCTGAACCCACGGCCCCTGAGAAGCCAGCACGGAGCTGCCGGTCTGTCTGCTGTGAGTTTTTGCCTCTACCCCCATCGGGAGCTGAGCTGCCTGCCACCAACCTGTCTCCCCTGCTCCTCCACACCGCTCCGAGTTTTTTGCTACATTGTAACTGGGCTCCCCCGGCACGCCGGGACCTCTTGCCATCCCAGCTCGCTGTGTCCGGGAATCCTGCTGCAGCACCGACACTAGCCGCCGCCCCGCCCCCCCCGCGAGGGTCTGTGAAACAAAGGCTCTTCTCCATCCCTCCCTGCTTCGGGCAGCCGCCATTGCCGTGTGCTACCCAAGCTCACGCCAGAGCACTCCCTGCAGCCACCGGGGAATCATCACACCCAGAGCGCCCCCTGCAGCTGCCAGGGAATCATCACACCCAGAGCGCCCCCTGCAGGCTGTGACTGGAACTGCACCAAAGGGAAAAGGTGCCGGAAGCCGAGCAGGCTGCCACTGGTTTTCTGGTTGTTTGTTGGTTAACGCCATAGTTGTTGTTATTTGTTAGCTTTGTTTTAGATATTAGTAAAGAACTGTTATTCCTATTCCCATATCTTTGCCTGAGAGCCTCTTGATTTCAAATTTATAATAATTCGGAGGGAGAAGGGTTACAGTTTCCCATTCCAAGGGAGGCTTCTGCCTTCCTTAACAGACACCTGTCTTTCAAACCAAGACACCTGAAAAAAAGCAGAGCCAAGGCCAGAATCCACACCCCCTGAGCCTTTATCCTGTGCTCCAGTTAGTATACGATACAGTCCCCAAAATTCAATGTTTTTTTCCTCCTGACTTGAGAGACAAGTTCCTTTGAGCTATACAGCATTTTGCTAGTGGCTAAGTATCTTGCACATTTATATTTTTACCTGTTGACCTACCTTAAAAGACATGCTGATACTTTCTGCTTGGCACACCAACTCTAACAAATTATGTGGGTAAGTCACATGGCTTCCTAAATTGCGCAAGCTTAAAACTGATAGCCCTAAGTATCTTTAATACTCTAAGACTTCCTTTTTCAGGATGACATCATTATAAGATGCTGTAACCTGAACTCTGTCTACACTAAAGCTTAACCTTAGTTATAGCAAATCAGTCTTCATCACCAGTTGTGCAACAAACCAAGTTAACAGCTATATTTTAGTATTTATAATTAAAACTCAATTACACTTCAACACAGTCAATATTCTTAACTTCAATCAACACTGTTAGAAGGCTAGAAAACTTAAATCTTCAAATTCATCTTCTAAAGAATGACTGATTTGCAAGGCCCTAACTGCTGTAATACACAGTATCTGGGCAGTGGCCTACTGATGCACATATGTTCTTCTGTATACAGATATCAAAATGATTTGGGTTGAAAAGGAGCTTAAGATCATCTAGTCCGAACCCCCGCACCATTGGCAGGGACACCTTCCACTATACCAGGTTGCTCAAAACCCCATTCAACCTGGCCTTGAACACTTCCAGGGAGGGTGCAGCCACAACTCTGGGCAACCTGTGCCAGTGCCTCACCACCCACACAGTCAAGAATTTCTTCCCAATATCTAATCTAACCCTGCCCTCTGTCAGTTTGAAGCCATTCCCCCTTCTCCTATCACTCCATGCCCTTGTCTAAAGTCCCTCTCCAGCTTTCTTGTAGCCCCTTTAGGTACTGGAAAGTTGCTATAATGTCTCCCCAGAGAAAGGGAGATATATCAATTTATCAAAACGGTCCTGCTGCTAATCAGCCATTCAAGGAGGAAGTGTTGGTAGAATAAAAATATGCTATTAGAAATCTTGCATCCTACACTACATAAGAAATACACTGAAACTATGACACAAAAAGGAGAAAACAAACAATTTAACTTTAGGCTATAATGTGGAAGTTATGTAGAAAGGCTTAAGGGAAAAACAATATTTAACTTCTTAGCTTATTCTGCTTTGACCATTCACTGCACTCTGTTACACCCCCATCCATGATGGCTCCTCTCAATGAACAAGGACCTCAAGACTGTTGACCAGTTCACAAAAAAATTTACTAAAAAATGCTTGTATTGGGTCTGACTGGGGTAAAGCTCACAGGCCTTACACTGCTGTACTTTGGTAGCAGGCATTGATAACAGAGCAGTGTTTTGGCTACTGCCAAGCTGTGCTGTCCCTGTGACATTCCTTCCCCCACTGAAGGGGATGGGGGGGGCAAGATCCTGGGAGGGGACACCAGCAGGCCAGCTGACCCCAGTCAGCCAAAGGGATATTCCATACCATATGACATCAGCTCAGATATATAAGGGAAGGAAGAGAGGAGGAGGAGAAGGCACTCAGGGCTGGTCCATGTTTGCCTCCTTGAACAACCATCACGCGTGCTGAAGCCATGCTTCCCAGGAAGTGTCCGGACATCGCTACTGATGGGAAGTAGAGATTGATTGTTTTCCCTTCTGTTCTTGCGCGCGCAACTCTCAGCTTGCTTGTTCTATTTTTTCCCCGCTGTAATAAAACTGCCTTTTCTTACCCTGATAGTCTTTTTCAATATTATCCTCTCCCCTCTCCCAGCGGGAGAGGGAGTGATAGAGTGACTGAGTGGGCACCTGGCACCTGGCCGGGGTCAACCCATGACAGTCTCTTTTGGCGCCCGAACGTGCGGCGAGATAAAGGTAGTTTTTTCTATATATACATATATATTGCATGCTCTAGTAATTACCAATAGCAGCTCTCAAGTAGTAAACTCCTGCGTGGCATACGGCCTTCGGCTGCCACACTGCTTATCTTTGTTTTGCTATGTTTGGGAACATGTTGAAACAAACAATGACTGTGAATGAATATAACTCCTTCTCTCTGCCCTGGGTGAATTTGAGTATAGATGAACTTTTACTGCAGGCTCCTGTGATTATTGCCAACCCTTACATAAGCTTCCTGATATTATTAATAATATTAGCCAACACTGTTGTTACCTTATGGAATTCATGGAAATTGTCATCTCCCTGGTACAGAAGGAAACGACCCTTGGGTGAGGAGCTGTTAAAATCTGCCCTGAGGTACCCAGTTCTTGGGTGGAAAGGTATATGGAGGGATTTGGGCAGGTTCCTAGGGCGGTTATCACCTCCCGTTGCCTGGGAGTTTACTCCTGAAGAGGTAAATAACCCTAACAAACTGGCCCGTCGGCTGACAGAAGGGTGCCTCGTTTACTCTCAGGAATGCGAGCAGCTTCTCGCCCTGTACTGGGGGCTGGCCTGGGCCTACCGGGCCTCTGCTCAGTATTCTCAGAGGACTGTGGTTGAGGCAGGAACTCAAACTGTGCCTGAGGACACTATAGCTGAGACAAGGACACAAACTACAGCTGTGGCTGAGGCAGGGATACAAACCATAACAACTATGTCTGAGATAGGAACCCAAACCACAACAACTACAGTAATTGCCCCAGTAGTGAAAAAAAAAAATGGACAAGGCAAGTTTCAGGCCGATTAGTAAGAGAAGAAGAAGAAGAGGAAGAAGAGATAGGGCTAGATCAAGAGGCAGGTCCCTCAGCAAAGGAATCGAAGG